>JAHHZJ010000273.1:0-44411 GCA_021437245.1 Aegilops speltoides | reverse complement strand
TTTCAACCACGCTTAGGGAACTTGCTGCTAAGGCACACCTTGCCATGAAAGTGCTGAGTGCGAACATCAAGCAGCTTGTCAAGGGTGCTGCTTCCGCAAGAAACCTTGTCGCAACTAGTCGCAGCACACTTAAGTTGTTGAGCGGACTCAAACAAAGCAAGGGCTTAACTAGCTACGAGTTGGTTCCTCCGCCAGCATGTGTTCTCCATACAAAGCACGGTCGCTCAAGTAAGATAACTTAAGAAATTTTAAAACTGATTGTGCTCAAACTTTGGCAACTTAGCTTTTCGTCGTGCCCGCATCCCGCAAGGCTATACTTTTGAACGACGCCTGGTCCACATCATTATCTTCTCTTCCCCACCGGGGAACTTGTGGGTGAAGGAACCTTCTTTGAGAAAAGAAAGAAGAGAAAATAAAGATATGGAGCCCCGAGGCACGTATTGCTTATCGGGTCAAGTGCTGCACAAAGTGTCGATAATACATGCAAAAAGAAAAAGGCATGAAATTTGACAAGATGTGTGAAGCACATGATCTTTATTTATGCACGGATCTGCGCCGCTTTGTACAAAGGGTTACATGCAACAGCGCAAGGCTTGTACAAAAGGTGCTTGCCGGAATGGGTTTCGACAACCGCGCCTTTATGGGTAAAACTTACTAAGATGCTCAATGTTCCAGAGTTGCTCACCGGAAAGCCATCTTCGGTCTCATAGGCAGGACATACTGGGCCTAGTGACTTGTTTCACCCGACAAGGGCCTTCCCACTTTGCGCCAACTTGTTGGAATTCTGGCGGATTGAACGCTACCAAGAACAAGGTCGCCTTCTCGAGACTTCGCATTAACTTTATGGGTTATGATAGCGGCGCAAAGCTTGTCGATAGCAGCAGCTCGACAAAGAGCTCAAGACGATCTTTCCTCAAGGAGCAGCGCTCATCTTGTCGCAGCTGCTCTTGCTCAAGCTCATCATAAGCGAAGCACTCGAGGCAATCAGATACGAAGTTCCGGGGGAGAACTACCGCTCCATAGACTAGAGCAAAAGGTGTCCGCCGCCGCCGATCGGTGTCGCCCCGATAGACCAAAGAACCACCGCAGCCTCGATCCAATTCCTTCCGCGACTTGAGCTCGCAGAAGACTTCAGCGCTTGCTCTCTCCGCTGACCGCATTTCTGATGAGCAATGTGGTTAAGGCACTTTGGCGCCAAGATCTTGGACGACAGATGAAGGTGCGTCTGTGAATTGTGTGCCATTGTCGGTGATGATCCTGTTAGGGACTCAAACGCAAACAATTGACTTGAAGAACTTGATCGCCGACCTGGTTGCCACCTTCCTCATCGCTTCCACTTCCGACCACTTCGTGAACTTGTCGATTGTCCGCAGACAGTATCAAAGCCCCGACAGCTCGGGAAAGGGGCCGAGGATGTCGAGCACCCTGCACCAAAAATGGCCAGATAAAGGGATTGTTTGGAGAGCTTGAGCTGGTTGATGTATCTCGCTGGAGTGGAATCGCACGCTCACACTTGGTTACTTGTGCTGCTGCATCCTCGGAGGGCTGTTGGCTAAAAGAAACCTTGCCGAAAGCTTTGCCGGTAAGTGTTTTGCGCCAATGTGATGAACACATATGCCTCTGCTCGGGCGCGATGGGGCGCTGACACCTATGGGGCCGGGACGGCCCTTCGTGAGTTCGGCACGAGGGCGGAGGATGCACAGAGAGCAGATCGAGGCGATGGCTGGGATTTTACCCAGCTTTGCCGCCGATGGTCGCAGAAACCCTACGCTGCTTTGTGTTGTATTGTGCTTCGGAGCTTGAAGAGCTACAAGAGTGGCTACCCGAGCGTGAGAGTTGCAATGAGTCGAACCCCCACGCTGTGCATGGGCCTCCTTTATAGGGCAAGGGTCACCGATGTGTCAACGAGGGTAGAGGGGTAAAATGTAAAAGAGGTGGTAGTTGGAACAAGAGGGAACAAGACAGCTACAAGGCTTGAACAAAGGATTCTACCTACTTTTGATGAGGGGGACAAGAGCATTAAATGCCTCGCCGCCGCCTCAAAAGTTCCCGCCTTTGCTCTCCGCTTGCCACGGGCGATGGAGCCACCACTGCGGAGTGCCACCGCACCTCATGCAGCACAGCCAACCGCCACGCCTCTCGGAGAAGGCTAAAGGCGACGCGCAGGCAGATGAGCTGGAGGCGGCACGCAGCAGCTCTCCGCAAGTGCCTTGCCGGGTCTTGATCTTGCCGCCCAGAGCTCGCGGCTCAGAATTTGCCGCTTCGCTCCTCGCCGACGCGATAGCGCCGAGGCGGTCTTCGTGACGTGATCTTCTAGTTTCCGGCGAGCTCCTCTCGCCAGGCCTTGCATGAGTGATATAATCTTGAGCTCGAACGGCCTTCCCGGCAAGCTCCTCTTGCCGGGTTTTGGCCTTCTGTTTTGTACACTTTGTTCTTGAATGGCTTGATATGGAGCAGGGATGATCTCCGCAAACATTTGGTGGATCCAGCACGGGAGCTGCGATCGCTCGGTACGTTGGGGTACCGAGGTACCCTACCTTAGTAAACCGACAGAGCCCCTGCTCGGGCTATACACGGTGCCGAAGCGCTGTTGGGCCAGGCCCAAGACAAGGCACGGCACGCCAAGCCCACGGCGCGGTCAATCCACTTCCGCTCGCCGCTTCCCTGCCAACAGACGCTGCCGATTGCGGCGTTGTCAGGATAGGACGTGCCCACGCCCTTAATGAGAAGAGCGAACGCCCACTTCCCCATAAAAACAGAGGAAGCAGCGCGTTCTCCATCGCTTATTGCTTCTTCTTCCTCCGCCAGAAAACCTCTTCAAGGCCCGCCCACATCTCTCCGCCGCTTGGCCTGCAAGGCGCTTGCCGGATTCTTTCGCCCTCCTTTCTCGCCGCCCGCCATGGCCCCAAGACCAGGAAGGGAAGGGGAAGCGGAGAAGACCAAGAAGGAGAAACCGAGCAGGCGGAAGAGCTCGCCCGGATGCGGAGGGAGAACGCCGCCTTCCGCCGCTGCTCGGCGCAAGAACTCGGGCAAGTATTTTTGTTTCGGCCAAGAGGACCTCGCGCATCCTCGACCAGAGCTCATCCGCCGCCACCATGGACAACTATCCTCGGCGGTACTATTTCTTCGCAGCTTCTTCCATCCGCGGTCTTTGTCCCCTTTTTCAATTCTTCGCGACGCCATGAACACATACGGCTTCCACCTTCTTGATTTCACCCCAACGCCGCCCTCACGATGGCGGTTTTCGACACATGTGTGAAAACTTCATAGGATATACCCAAATGTAGCTCGTTTCAGCATTTCTTCACCCGAGAGCAGAGCCTGCCCCTCTCCGGAGGGATTTCTTGGGTTTTCCGTCTGAACTTGAAGAGGTCAGACTTGGCCGGGGAGCTCCGCCAAGTGGGAAGAGTGGCGCTCAGATTGGTGCTGATCGTCAAGACGAGCCGCAGTTCTTCACAGGCACAAGACAACGCCTATCGTGCCAGTAGATTGGAGCTGAACTGGATTCGACGACATTAAGCTCGATGTTGCCTCATCCGGATCCTTCGCCTTCGATAAGCGGGCTGTCCATTGCAGCGGTAGGTGCAGACTTCTCCGCCGCCAGACGCTCTCTCCAAGACAGAAAAGGCCGCCTCGGGAGTACGGCGGCGCAGGGATATAATGAGGCTGCGACCGGGCTGAACTTCAACTTCACGACGCTGGAGCCGAGGGGATGGTCCGGGAACTTTCAAATACGACCCGCCCATCCAGTGAGTGGTTCAGCTTCCCGGGAGTGGTGCCCTTTGCAACAACGCAGCTCGATCGCCTCGCCATGATGCCCATGCGCGACTCACACGGTGTGGAGCGCCATGGATCCCGCCTCGAGTCAATGGATCGCCTCAACTTCTTCGACACCCTTTGAAGAGGTAGCGAAGAACAAGGACGAGATCCGGGGTTGACACGGACACCACGGACCAGAGCTCAGCAGACATAGCTTCGGTCGAAGAGGCCGCCAGCATGCAGCGGCGGAAAGTTCGGTTGTACGCCCGAGGAGGCGGAGGCTGCGGAGGAGTCCTATCAAGCGGAGGCGGCGGAGATCGCAGATCGCCGCGACTTCCTCCCGGCACGCTTGCCGGGGTCCCTTCTCTGAGGCACTCCGGGATCCCCGGAATTGCGGCCGAGGTCGCGGCAAGAGGTGGTGCTGCCGGAGGGAGCCGAGGCGCCGCAGGGAGAGGAGACGTCGGAGGGAGCGGAGACGCCAGAGGAAAAGGGGTCGCAGCGCAGGGCGCTGGGTCTGGTGAGCCGGCCGGCGAGGAGGAGGGGGGGATGCCGCGTCGCCGAGGATGCCGGGCGGTCCACGGACCTTTACGACGACGACCTCTCGCTCGCCGGAAACCTCCCCGCCCGGCGAGCCCCTAGCTGCTTCGCTGAAGCGCCCGCAAGGCGGCGGCGGAAGCGAGGCACGCAAGCCCCGGCAACTACTGCTCACGGCAGCGCAAGCTTCCTGGGAGTCGAGCCGGCCGAGGACGCACGACGCACTGACATGGCGAAGCGACTCCAAGAGCCACGGCAGGGCGCCGAGGCCGGGCGCCGAGTGGACAGGGGTCTTCCCGAGCGGAGCGGGGCTCCGCCTCGCCTCGGCCCCGCCGCCAAGGCTGGATCTCGCAGCCCCCAGCCCCGAGGGCCGCATGCGCCCGAGAGGGCCTCCGCCTCCGCCTCAAGGCCGACGCGACCCAAGAGATGACTTCTCCGCTTTGAGCGAAGACGACGAGGAAGAACAGGAGTGAGTACCCAAATCTTCATCTTCTTAAATTTCGCCTTTGATTATTGTTGAGGCTGATCCTGCTTTTTAGGCTGATTTCAGACCTTGACCGAGCGGGCGCGAAGAAAGCCAAGGTGCCGTGGTCGACAGCAGGACGACCCGCCCGCCGAGGCAGCCGGGACGAGCCGAGGCAGCTTGTTGACCCGAAGGCCGCCCGAGGAGCAGCTCCCACGAGCCCCCAACAGACGTTCGGTCCCGACCTTCGCTGTCGGCGCCTCAAAGCTTCATCTTGTTCCAATATCTTGATGTGTTTGTCTTGACTTGCGCAGAGATGGAGCCGCAGCGACAGGGCATCCGAGGTCGCCTCAAGAGGGCAGAATCCCTCCATCCCCGCCAAGGTTGGATTCCCGCAAGGGAGAGCGTTTCGCCAAGGGCGGGTATCCGCCAAGGGCGAGTATCCCGCCAAGAGCGAAGCGTCGACGAGGGCGGCTACTCCGCAAGGGATGGTTCCCCGCAAGAGAGCCCGCCATCAAGATGTCCGCCAAGGTAAGTTCTGCAACTTTGTCTTCTTGGCGCTTTTCGGATATTTGCTTGAATGTAGCATCCAGAAGAACACCTTATGTTTTGGCTGGCATGAGCTTTTCCATATCCAACCAAAGTGGGGGAGTTTGTTTAAACCAATGAAAACATTGTAATTGATGGAAGAGTAAAATTCATTACCCTAAATGTAACTCCATGTGTCTCTCGAAGTTCCAAGTATTCAAGTTCTCAATGTGATACATAGATTCTCCATTTTAAATTCCTCAGGCTTGGGTAGTCAACAGTGAAAAGGTCCCGCAAATACCCAGCTTGAATCACTTGATTGACATTAATAGTTGTATCTGAGCAAAAGTATAGAGGTGATCAAATTTGTGTTTTAGCACAAAATCATGCCAAACATCCTCCCAAAAGAGTGCACTTTGCCATCCCCTATATTGCATTTTGCCGTTGCTTTGTATTGGTCAATTAGAGCTAATTAGACTTCCACCGAAGATCCAACCAAGGTGTGACCAGTAGTTGCCCATTACCTAATAAGACTCCCAAATGAGGTGCCTGTGTATATCATGCCTATTATAGAACTTGTGGAGGTTTTTCAAGTAGGGTCTTGTTCTGTGAATATGTCTAGAACACCAAGCCCTCCTTGGTTTTAGGTCTACAAACTTTAGTCCATGCTACTAGAGCAGGCTCATGATCTTCCATATCACGTCCTCCATAAACATTGCCTCAAATATTTGATTATTTGTTGGTTAATGGTGACAGAACATCCAAAAGACATGCAAAATTATGAGAGATGCCAAGATATCCGACCAGAGTAGTCTTCCAAACCCAGCTAATCTTTCAATTTTGGACCAATGGCAAACATTGCTCCATATTAGGCTTGTGTTCCTGTGGGCAATCCCAAGTAAGTAAAAGGGAATTCTCCCGCTGCATCAAGGGTATTGTGAAAATGCTGATTCGTCTTCGCAATGTTAATGGGCACCATGCTAGACTTGCTATAATTTACTTTCAATCTAGTTGCATCCGCAAAAGTATTCAGAGAGACTTTAGGCGTATAAGTTGCCTAGCATTTGCCTTCATGAGAACCAAGGTATCATCAAGATATTGACTATTGGGAAATCAGGCATGATGTGACTCAAAGGAGGTGTCACAATCCCTACTCATGGCTTTGTTTAGAATGGATTGCAAATCAGCAGCTAAAACAAAGATCGAGGTGAATAAGGATCACCCCGCCACTCCTCTCTCTCAAAGAAAAGTTCTTACCAAGAACACCATTGAGCATAACCAAGATGCGATGTGAAGATATGGTTAGTCCATGAAATCCATTTTTCACCAAAACCTTTTGCTCTTAGAATATCAATTATGGCCTAGTGCTCAATTGTATCAAAAGTTTTTCAAAGTCTAGCTTAATCACTAGCATTTCTCTCTTGATTTATGACACCGATGTATGTATTCATAGGCCCAACCAAGACACCCCGGATCATTCTCATTCTTGAGAAATCCATATTGATTAATATGAACCAGTTGTAGGATCACCTTTTGGAGCCTATTGGCTAGCAGCTTGGATGATTTTAGGACTCCATTAAGTAAAGAGATTGGCCTAAATCATTTGGAGTAAGGGCCACATCCTTCTTGGGCACCAGAGTTATATAAGAAGTGTTGATACTCCATTAACATTGCCAACATGGAAAGCGTAATTAGTGTAGTAATATCCTCCTTAATAATATCCCAACAAGCTTTTAGAAATTCATTGTTGAAACCATCTGGACCTGGGACTTGTCATTAGGAAGATTCTTTACTACATCATAAATTTCCCTGTGTGAAAGGTTGCTCTGTGTCATGAAATATCCGAGGGTCAATTCTATGTTCATATAAGTCTTGCAAGTCAAAATGCATTGTGTGTCCATTTGAGTGCCCAAGCTTAAATGCCTCCCACAAAATAGCAGCTTTTCTTCATGGTCATTATCTCACCTGTCCTCATTAAGATTGTGCATATTTTTGTGCCTATGGTTGATGGAGTCCTTAGTGTGAAAGAACTTGGTATTTTCATCACCAAATTTCACACCTTTTTTCCCTCTTTGTTTCCAGTAGATTTTCTGATTGTTTAGCAAAACTAACAGATGTTCTTTCAAGAGAGTCCTACAGTTAGTTTCAAACATAGTAAGGTTTCTAAACTCCTATCATATCCTAAAGGAATATACATTTCACCTTCAGCTTGTTTTAAGGCATGATAGACTTTGACCCACAATTTGAGTGCTTCCTTAAGTTCTTAAACTTAGCATTAACTTTCTTTGCAGGTCAAGTAACCAATGTGAAAGTTCCAAGCTGCCAAAACAATGTCCTTAAAAGAATTATGTTTCAACCAATAGTTCTCAAACCCGAAACTCCGTGGACCTTGGGATTTGAGTACCAATTTTGATCATACATGGAGATGGTCGATATTGGCTTTGCTAAAGGAAGAGCAGTTGTGTCGGGAATGAAGTCATCCAAGCTGCAGAGGTAAAAACCAGTCTAATTTTTCCAAGAGTGGATTATCCCGATATTGCTCCAAATTTATATTTCCTACCTTTTAGGGGCAACTCAACAAGTCCTGTGTTACCGATCGCCTTCAAAAAGAAGCATTTGGTTAACATCTCCCCATGGTTTGTTTCTATCCTCGTGTGATCTTATGAAGTTGAAATCTCCCATGATTATCCAATCTGCCTGTAAGGCATTTGAATTGAGCCGACCAATCAATGAATTCCACTTTGTCTTCGTGGAGAGCAAGGCCCATAGATATTAGTGAGGATCCACGATGGTTGGTTGTTTTACATGTAAATTGAACGAGAGAGAGAATTTTTTTGGAAAATCATTTCCCATTAAAAAGAGAGTCATTCCATGCCATGCCAATACCTCCGTAAGCCCCAACTAAGGGAGATATTCAAATTTGTTAAATCTTTGGGGATATAATTTATGAATATATGCCGTGTCAAAGATCTCTCTTAGTTTCCTCGTAAGGCATAATACTAGCTGCACTCTCCTCAATTTTACTTCGATAGCTAACCATTTATCTCAAGAATTAATACCTCTCACATTCCAGCTAAGTATATTCCGTGTTTTGTTGTTATTCATAGTCAAACTTAATCTTATAGTTGAGAAGTACCAAGGACCCCTTGGTAGATTTCCTATAGTATATGGCAGCAGAATGAAGATGCCAGCCCCAAGCTCATCATATCGTGAAAAATGAGATAACAAGCATGAGCAGTAATAACATCTCAAAGTTTGAAGGAGTTGCTTGTCATAACGATCCAACAAATAGTATTCTTGAGGACAAACATCGATTGAACCTGACCATAATAAAAAGGTACCAGATAGAACCACATCCATAATTATTACACCAGATCACAGATGTTCATAACCCACATACATATCTCATTAACCAAACTAGGGAATTGATGCAGCTTTTCCTGACATTCAATAGTTGTGCTTGCATAATTACACCTCATTGACTTCTCTGCATGACCAGTAGCCTTGGACACCTTGGCCACCTCCCTTGTCCCTTCTTCTTGTGTTTCTTGGACAACTTTTCACGTGCTTCCTCCCTCGTACACCTTTACAGAAGACATTGTCGTTTTGACCAATTTATTAGGAAGAATAGGTGGAACAGCATTGCATGGTAAAAAGCCTTCACATCACATGACTTCCTCCTATAACCATTATTATCTTTTCTAATTACTCCTTCTACTCTCGCCCCACTGTGAGGCTCTTTTTCTCTTCTTCCTCGACACCGCTTCCAAAGGCAAGGCCACCTTATTTGGGGACAGTTGTTAAGAGGACTCCAGCCCAAAGAGAAGAGTGTGCGCAGGCTAATGCCCTCATTTTCCTTCCCAATTCCTAGAACAGTTCTTTGCAACAAGGTGCCCGAGATGTTATGCATGTATCAGGATATGAAAGGAGATAGATTCCTCGAGAGTTACATTTTCAACAGAGTCCACATTTCAGATTTCAATAGGTGCATAACCCAGCCAAACTTATCGTGTTAATGTAGATGGATTATGAAATTAAACCAACTTATCGATCTCAATCTTGAAAGTATTGGCTGCACTGTAGCAGGAGCAAAGTTTTGAATCCAGAGGTCCAAACCTTCATCGAAATTAAGTGAGCACCATCAATAATATCTAGAGCATGTACTTGAGCAACAGCTTGAAATCACAGAATTTGGTGTAGAAGGCGGAGAGAGAGGACCATATGTACCTTTGTTTGTTACCTAGTGAGGAGCTTCCCCAAAAAGTTGGCCCAATGGGTACATTATCTTTCCTTTGAGAGAAGCTCTGTAACGCCTTGATCCGATGTGCTGTGTGTCTTCCAGCTTGTTCTCAGCCATGTCATTTGCTTGCGTGTTGCATTTTTCCATGTCATCATCTCGATTTCATCCGCATGTTTTTCAAAACTTGCATCCGCTCGGTTCCTTGCTTTTCCGCTGTCTGCTCGAGTCCAGACACTCGTGCCCTGTCCCCCTCTCAAATTCTTGTTTATAAGTGGCCCAAAATGTTCTCGAATGGGATGAAACTTGTGTGTGTTGTTTTAGAGTAGGTAGATCGCCACAAATTCGCTCCATTTGGAGGTCGCTTGATGCCCCAATGGTTAACCGCAGAGTTTAAAGCCCCTCTCTTTGCAGCCCAACACCCTCCAAACAGCCCATGAGCCCATCCAAACCCCCTCCATGCTCCCTCTGCTCGATCACGATCGTATGAAACCGCACCCCATTTGGAGTCCGCTGGCCTCTACCTATATAAATGCTCCCTCCAAAATCACGGTTGAAACCCTAGCATTTTCCTCTTCGCACGGACAAAATCCCCGCCACAGAGCCAACCGGAGCGCGACCACCCTCTCTCCTCCTCCCCGCCGCCACGTCCGCCCAGCTCAAGGCCGCCCGAGTCCTCAGCGATTCTCCTATCCTCGCCGACGGCCACTCACACAAGGCCGGGGACGGCTCACCACTGTCTCCTCATTGTCATTGTAAGAGCCGGGCCGTTTGCCCGAGTCAGACGCTCACGGCGCGAGCCTCGACGCTTGGCCAGCCGCTCACGCATCCCACATGACGCCTCACGGCTTGGGCCCGCTTAACGCCTCGGGCTTGCCCCCACTGCGGGCGATTCGCCAGCTGAGCCTGGCCCTCCGCCACGCTTTAGCTCACTGCTGCCGGATCCGCCAGATCCGTCCCGGCCGCCATTGCCGCCTCCTGCCTCCTCCGACTCGCCGGAGCCGCCGCCTGGTCCTGCTCGACCCGATCCGTGGCCCGACCACCCGCTGGCCTCGCCTGATCCGATGCTTTTTTTTTCACGGGTAAAATCTTCAAGTCCTAGTTTTCTATCATTATGCCCCATGTTGATCATGCCATAACTTCTTGTGCTCCTCCCATTGGTGCATATAATATATCAGAATGTTCATCATGAGATGCTCTTCATTTTGTTCCATTGTGCCATGCTTGTTTGAGTCCATCTTGATGCCCTAATCATCGTTGCAATAGTGCTATATGATGTTAACTACTGTCTGTTATTAGAACTTGGTGATTTGTCTTTTTCATTGCATTTTGTGTGTGCATCTTATGAGCTTGATGTCTACATGCGTTTCGATCTACATCATGTCATCTTTACAGTGGTGTAATCCTTGTATTTTTTTGAGTCTTGTAGTGAGTGCATTGATCTCATGAAGTAGAGTACTTGCTGTTGCTGTTTTGCTAGTCTGAATCTGCTATATCATGATGCTACGTAAACCTCCTACTACAAGTCATTCTATGCATAATATGGAGATGATCTAAGGTGGTTTTGTTATACATGTCATGCTCTCATCCATCCATGCCCCTTGTTGCATTTATGTCCGCCAGAGCTTGTTGTCATCTTTCTCTCAAATTGCAATAATGTTGTCACAAATTGCTAACATTAAGTTCAGTTTTGCCATGTGTTTTGCTAGTGATCCATGCACCCTATGAACTCCAACCATGTGTTTTGCCATGCTTAGCTTCATAAACATGTATTCTTACTTGGGTTCCTTGTCATGCCATGTATTGCTCAGGGCGAGTTGTACAAGCTCACCAACATGCCTACTTATCGTTGTTCCGCCATGTCTGAATCAGAATATCGCTTGCTATGTTTGCATGGATGCTACCATGTTTTCTATTTATCTTTGGAATTAGTTCAGTAACGGAGTTTTGTTCTTTGTCTTTAGTATTAGCATGCCATGCTTTTGTTTGCCATGATAAGTTCCTGTAGCATGCTGTTTGATAGCTCTAAACATTGCAACCTGAGTATATTTCTAAGTCTCAAATCATATTATTTGCAATCTTGCCATGTCCTTTTGAGAATGTTATATTGTTTTCTGAGATAGCTCAGGTTCATGTTTTGTTATGCTTTACCTGTACTTCATGCCCATGCCTTTTGTTCTTATGTTGAGATGCTGTAGCATATTGTTTTGATGCTTGCTAGATGCCTAGTTGCTGTTTTGGACAGCTTGTCCTTTAAACTTGTATAGTGTATCTCATGAACTGCTGTTCGCTTTTGAGTGTGCTCTATATGAAACTTGCTTAGAATTGCATGTAGTTTCATATTATCATGTTGCATCCTTGTTTTGAGGTGTGTTTGATGTTTAGATGCATTTTGCATCAATGCCATGTTTAACTTGTTTTGCTCATATCTTCTAGGCCGTAGCTCTCAACTAAATGAACCTTATATGTAACTTGACTAGAATTTCGTAGATCCTTGGTGCTCTTTTAACTTGCTGTTTAACAACTTCAACTTAATGTTTGTTAAGATCTGGACCAACTTTGAAACTTGTGATATGAGGACTTGCCGAATTGTTATATGTTGTTTCCTACCATTTAAACTTGCTTTGATGTGTTGCTCTTGTATGCATCACCATGAGTAGCTTTATAGCTTTGTCATGCATCATGCTTGTCGCATCATGTCATGTCCATGTGGTGTGTTTACCATGTTGTGTGCTTCTTCTCGATAGTTCCCTGCTTGCTATGCATCGTGAGGATTCGCTCGCTCACGCATGGTTCGCCTTCAGGCTTCATCTTCTTCATGGACTCGTTCTTCTTCCTTATGGATATCGTGCATGATGACTGGCTACCTTGATCTCACTACTATCATTGCTATGCTAGTTGCTTCGTTCTATCGCTTGCTGCGCTACCTATCACTTGCTCTTAAGCCTCCCAATTTGCCATGTCATCCTCTAACCTTTTCACCCTTCCTAGCAAACCGTTGCTTGGCTATGTTACCGCTTTCTCAGCCCCCTTATAGCATTGCTAGTTGTAGGTGAAGTTGAAGATTGCTCCATGGTGGATGGATTATGTTGGGATATCACAATATCTCTTATATTATTAATACATATATACTTGGTAAAGGGTGGGGCCCAGCCTTATGCCCTGGTGTTTTGTCTCACTCTTGCCACTCTAGTTTCCACATATTGGTATTATGTTCCTGGATTTTGCGTCCCTAACGCTGTCCGGGTGATTATGGGACCCCTTGATGTTCGCTTTGAATAAAACTCCAAAGAAGGCCCAACCTTGTTTTACCATTTGCCTCACCACCACCTACTTTTCCCTTGGGAGTCGCCTCGAGGGTCATCTTTATTCAGCCCGGCCAATGCTTTCTAAGTGTTGGTCCGAACTAGAGCCACTTGCAGCGCCACCTGGGAAACTTGAGGGCTGGTTTTAGTTGTACGAGTGTTCATCCTGTGCGCTCGAGAACGAGATATGTGCAGACTATCGGGATGTCGGCGATCGAGCGATCTTGTCCTTGTTTTACCATTGTCGAATGTCTTGTAAACCGATTCCAGACTGATCGGTCTTCCCGAAGGAATATCCTTCGTGACCGTGAGAGCTTGTGATGGGCTGTTGGGACAACCCCGTAGGTATAAACTTTTTGAGCCGTGCCTGCGTTATGTGGCGATGGGAATTTGTTAATGTCCGCTTGTAGATAACTTGACACTTGACTTAATTAAAACACATCAACCGTGTGTGTAGCCGTGATGGTCTCTTTCGGCGGAGTCCGGAAGTGAACACGGTATTGGGTTATGTTTGAATGTAAGTAGTTTCGTGGATCACTTCTTGATCATTGCTAGCTTCATGACTGTTCCATTGTTTCTTCCCGCCTCATTTGCGTATGTTTAGCCACCATATCGCGGCTTAGTCGCTGCTGCAACCTCACCACTTTACCCCTTCCTTCCCATTGCTTTGCTAGCCTTGATACCCATGGTAATGGTATTGCGAGTCCTCGTGGTTTCACGACATTACAACAATAGTTGCAGTGTAGTGTTATGCGATGATCATGACACGAGAGCGTTTGCTTGTTTTGGAGTTCTTTTTCTTTGATCTGTGGATAGGTTCCTGTCGGCAGCTTGGGCTAGCAGGTGGATGTCGCTTGAGTTTCTGTTGTGTTTCATCCGTAGTCGGATGGTGCTTTATGTATGATGATGTTATTCTGTGGCATTGTATGCCTCTTGTATGTATCCCCAACTATTATGTAATGGTACGCTGTAATGATATCCACCTTCCAATATGCGCCTATCCTTAGTGGACCTTCGAGTTCCTTTTAGGATAGGGTCGATATTGCGGATAAGTTGGTATCGAGCCTCGACCACCAGGAGCCCCTTGATTGATCGTGTAGTTTGTCCGCTTGTCGAGTCTAGAAGAAAACTATTTCAGAGTTTAGTTATATCGAGAGTAGGAATTTTTACCTCAGCCTCTTCACGCCCGGTGAGGAATCTTGACGAGGTGTTTTGAATTACCTCTTCCCTTTCAAACTTTCTTTAGGATCACAGCTTGGTTTTCCTATCGTTGTTTCTCAGCTCCTTGCATCCGTGCATTTCCCATCAAGTTGACTTGAGCCTCTTATCTTGCCAAGTTCAATCCTCATTGTCTTCTTTTCCCACCCACCCACCCTTTTTTCTTCTCGAGCTGGACTCCATAATCAAGTATCCATCCTACCTGTATAAGCATTTGCATTCTTTCAACCGGTGTTTTCAGTTATTCATCGATTTTCCTTCCAAGTTGCTTTTGTTTTCCGCCTCTCACCCTCTTCTTCCCGGAGCGTGAGTCTGCTTTGAGCATCAATTTCATTCATACAAGCCTCTTCGCCTTTCCTCAATTATTTCAACCGTGAATTTCGCCCGCTGTCATTCTTCATCCCTTCTTTTTCCGTGCACTCAATTCAAGTTTTTCGTGTTGATCGATTTTTCCTTTGGTTAAAGTGTTCTTTGCTCGCTTGCCTTTCGCCATTCAATCATTCCAAGTTCGAAGAGATCTCAGAGATTTTCTGCTTTTAGTGGGCCCTAAACTCGTGTCTTTTCCTGTGATCTTACCCGACTTTTCTAATTCCCCGGAGTTATTCTCAATTTTTCAAGTGTGATGTAAGAATGGATCACATCACCACATGCCTTCTCCAAGATCGATTTCAAATCATTTCATTGTTGGCTCAACCTCTTCGCTTTTCATTCTCTCGAGTATCTCAAGAATTTTGGTGGTGTTTTCACCGTCATTTGAAGACCAAGAAGATTTTTTCCATCTAAATCTTGTTCGTTTCTCAAGTTTCGTGGTTCTAGCTTCATGTTATCCTCAATTATTCTAGTTGTCGCTTATTCCTTTCTAACCCATCCGAGTATGTCGGTTGTTTTTCCTGCTTCTTTTCACCGGAGGCCATCGCCTGCAGAGGAATTCTTCGTCTCACATTTCAGCTACCGTTATCCAATCATCCCCGTGTTTCTGCTCAAGTATTCTTTAATCAGCTCATGATCTCTTTGTTCTTTTGCATCTAAATCCTCTAACATTTTGGTTCTTCTAATGCTTCCGTGATTCATTTCTTCACACTCATTTCTGAATTCTAATGGTGGTTCCTTCAAATTCTTTTTCTTGGATTATCATATTAATACATTCGTTTTTTCCAATTTACCCGTGGTTCATGAAGACTTTCTCAAGTTTTGCACCATATTCCCTTAATACTTTTCAACAAGAATAAATTGCATGCCAAATCCGCTTGTCATCAATTAAATTTGATGAGGTAAGCATAACATAGTTCTTATTCTTACTTCTTTGTCGTCATAATCCCTTCCTTCGAGTTTGTTCATGATGAATAATTTCGCTGTTCGTTGCTTTCATCCGTTTTTCCGGAGTTCAAATTTTCCTGCCATTTCATCGGAACTCCATCTAAATCACTGCAGGTCTTAATCTTATTCTTTTCATCCTTCAATTCTATCTCATTGTCCTTTTGTTTACTGTGGTTCTTCACGGTGGTTCTTCATGATTTAATTCATTCTTCAAGAATTCATCAACATTTTGTTGAGGAGTCCAAGTATCTTTTCTCTCGCCTCGATGTGCGATAATTCTTCCTTTTCTTCTAAAGTGGAGTTTTGCATTTTCTTCGTTTCTTCAGCTATTCGTACATTGGTTGTGGTATAATTTCGCCTCAAGTTTTGAATTGTTTTTGATAAGTCCACAAAAGTTTATTCTTTCATTGTTGATTTTCTCAACAACTCCGCTCAAACCTTCCTTCTAAAGATGCTTTCAATTTCGCTCGTGGCACAAGTTGTCATTTCTCTCTGTCTTTTCATTCAACTTTTTCAATTCTTTCCGGAGGTTTTGTGTCATGTCTTCATCAAGTATCATTCCATCTCTCAAGCTCGTGGTTCTATTCCTCCATGTTTCAGCAGTAGTGCTGCCAAATCCTTTCAGTCTTATTCATTTCTTATCTCATTCTAATCGGAGTGGTTTCATAGTCTATCCGATTGTTGGGGAACGAGTAATTTCAAAATTTTCCTACACACACGCAAGATCATGGTGATGCATAGCAACGAGAGGGGGAGTATAGTCCACGCACTCTGAGACCGTAAGCGGAAGCGCAGAACAACGCGTTGATGTAGTCGACGCCTCACGCCCGACCGATCAAGCAATCAAACCACGGCACCTCCGAGTTCTAGCATACGCTCAGCGATGATGTCCTCGAACTCCGATCCAGCCGAGTGTCGAGAGAGTTCCGCCACACGACGGGCGTGGTGAAGATCTTGATGTACCATCGATGCAGGCTTCGCCTAAGCACCGCCACGATATTATCGAGGTGGATTATGGTGGAGGGGGCACCGCGACACGCTAAGAGATCCAAGGGATCAATTGTTGTTGTGCCCAGAGGTGCCCCTGCCCCGGGATAAAGGAGCAAGGGGAGGGGTGGCCGCCTAGTAGGGCGCCACAGGGGAGTCCTACTCCCACCGAGTAGGACTCCTCCTTCCTAGTTGGAGTAGGAGAAGGGGAGAAGGGGAGAGGAGGAAGGAAGGGGCCGCACCCCTGTCCACCCGACCAGAGGGGCTGCGCCCTTCCTTTCTTCGCCTCTCTCCTCTATTCCTCGTATGGCCCAATAAGGCCCATATACTCCCGGCGAATTCCTGTAACTCTCCTCAGATTCAAAATATCCAATCACTTGAACCTTTCGAACTCCGAATATAGTCGCCCAATATATCGATCTTTACGCCTCGACCATTTCGAGACTCGCCATGTCCCCGATCTCATCCGGGACTCAACTCCTTCGGTACATCAAACTCATAAACTCGAATATAACCGCTATTGAAACCTTGTTGCATGGACTTACGGTTCGAGAACAATGTAGACATGACCTAGAACTATTCTCGTCAATAACCAATAGCGAACCTGATGCTCATATTGGCTCTACATATTCTACGAAGATCTTTATCGGTCAAACCGCATAACAACATACGTTGTTCCCTTTGTCATTGGTATTCCGCCCGAGATTCGACGCTTTATCCCAATACCTAGTTCAATCTCGCTATCGCAAGTCTCTTTACTGTTATGTAATGCATCATCCCGAACTAACTCATTAGTCACATTGCTTGCAAGGCTTATAGTGATGTGCATTACCGAGAGGGCCGATACTCTCCCACAATCGAGTGACAAAATCTAATCTCAAATACGCCAACCCAACATGTACCTTTGGAGACACCTGAAACTCCTTTATAATCACCCAGCCATTGTGACGCTTTGGTAGCACCCAAAAGTTCCTCCGTAAATGGGAGTTGTATAATCTCATAGTTACAGAACATGTATATGTCATGCGAAAGCAATAGCAACATACTAAACGATCAAGTGCTAGGCTAACGGAATGGGTTATGTCAATCACATCATTCTCCTAATGATGTGATCCCGCTAATCAAATGACAACTTTTGTCCATGGCTAGGAAACATAACCATCTTTGATAAACGAGCTAGTCAAGTAGAGGCATACTAGTGACACTATGTTTGTCTATGTATTCACACATGTATTATGTTTCCTTAATACAATTCTAGCATGAATAATAAACATTTATCATGATATAAGGAAATAAATAATAACTTTATTATTGCCTCTAGGCATATTTCCTCTTACCTCCACTTGCACTAGAGTCAATAATCTAGTTCACATTGCCATGTGATTTAACACCAATATTCACATCTGTATGTGATTAATACCCATTTCACATCATCATGTGATCAACACCCAAAGGGTTTACTAGAGTCAATAATCTAGTTCACATTGCTATGTGATTAACACCCAAAGAGTACTAAGGTATGATCATGTTTTGCTTGTGAGAGAAGTTTAGTAATGGGTCCGCTATATTCGTGAGCCGTATGTATTTTGCAAATATTCTATGTCCACAATGCTCTGCACGGAGCTATTCTAGCTAATTGCTCCTACTTTCAATATGTATCCAGATTGAGACTTAGAGTCATCCGGATTGGTGTAAAAGCTTGCATCGTTGTAACTTTTTTACTGGCTCTTTTATCACCTCCATAATCGAGAAATATCTCCTTAGTTCTCACTAAGGATATTCTTGACCGCTGTCCAAAGGATCTACTCTTAGATCAAAATTGTATTCCTTTGTCAAACTCAGAGCAAGGTATACAATAGGTTCGTCAAAGCATAGCATACTTTATAGAACCTATGATCGAGGCATAGGGAATGACTTTTCATTCTCTTTCTATCTTCTGCTATGGTCGGTTTGAGTCTTACTTCAACTTCACACCTTGCAACACAGCAAGAACTTCTTCTTTGACTGCTCCATTTTGAACTACTTCAAAATCTTGTCAAGGTATGTACTCATTGAAAATCTTATCAAGCCGCCTTGATCTATCTCAATAGATCTTGATGCTCAATATGTAAGTAGCTTTACCGAGGTCTTTATTTTAAAGAACTCCTTTCAAACACTCCTTTATGCTTTATGAATATTCTACATTATTTCGATCAACAATATGTCATTCACATATACTTATCGTAAATGCTATAGTGCTCCCACTCACTTTCTTGTAAATACACAGCTTCAACCGTAAGTCCAGATAAAACTATATGCTTTGATCAACTCATCAAAGCGATATTCCAATCTCCGAGATGCTTGCACCATCCATAGATGGATCTTGAGCATGCACATTTTGTTAGTACCTTTAGGATTGACAAAACCTTCTCGTTGCATCATATAACCTTTCTTGAGAAAACCATTAAGGAATGCAGTTTTGACATCCATTTGCCATATTTCATAAATTGTGGCATTGCTAACATGATTCGACAGATTTAGCATCGCTACGCTGAGAAAATCTCATTGTAGTCAACACCTTGAACTTGTCAAAACCTTTGCATAAGTCGAGCTTTGTAGATAGTAACACTACTATCAACGCCCTGCCTTCCTCTTGAAGATCCATTTATACAATATGGCTTGCCGATCATCGGCAACTCCACCAAAGTCCATACTTTGTTCTCATACATTGATCATATCTCAGATTTTATGGCCTGCCATTTTATGGAATCTGGCTCATCATCGCTTCCTCATAGTTCAGAACGCCCGGATCCATGCGCCAGTGTCCGCCATTATTTGCCATTGTTGCTATGTCATTGCTTATGTGTTGCATTTCACCATGTCATCATTCAGATTTCATCCGCATGTTTTTTTCAAAACTTGCATCCGCTCGGGTTCCCCTGTTCTCCGTCCGCTCGAGTCTGTGACATCGCACGCTACCGCTGCACCTCCGAGATATTATTTTATAGTAGCATAAAATGTTCTCAGAATGGTTGCAACTTGTGCTCTTATTATAGTGTAGACAGCATCACCGCCAAGTTTCATCGCATTCGAGTCCATTTGATAGCCCAACCGTTAAACCTACAACCGCAATATAGTCGGTTTAATCGCCGGACGCTTTCGGCTCCTAAACAGCTGGTTTGCCACTTCCTCTCCCTCAGCCCAAGTCTCTCTCTCACAGCCCACCTAGGCCACTTACCTTTCCTCAGATCCGAACCGCCTCGATCGCGATCGGAGGGTCCCAACCCCTAGACCAAACCCTAGCCAAAACAGCTATATAGACCCCTCTCTCCATTTTTGGCCTCCTACCTACCCTCCTCTATTCCCCAGAGCCACCGCCCCTCCTTGTTTTCAGCGCCGCTTCTCCTCGCAGCCACTTAGCGCCAACGGCTACCGACTAATCCACACGTCAGCTCGCTACCGCCAGCACTTCTTCACGCCATGTGGTATCGCCACTCACCTCACGGAAGCCTGCAACTGCCCGCCTGCCGATCTGGCCTCGCGAGGTCTGATCGCCGCTTCCGGCTGGCCTCGCGCTTCGACGCCGAGATGCACTGTCCGCTTGGCCACGCGCCGCTAAACTCCGCCTGCCTTGCCGTATCGGGTTCTGGCGCTTGCACCTTTCCGCACTGCTTCGCCACGATCTGGCTAGATCGCTGGGCCGCCATTTGTTGTCGTTGCCGCTAAGTCGCCGACGCCCCTGCCGCCACGGCCGGATCCGATCTCGAGGCCCGAGCCGCCTGCCTCAGCCTCCCGCCGCCTTCTGGCTCGCGTCATTGCTCACTGCCGCCATGACCTAGCTTGGGAGCGAGCAGAGCCGCTGGCCCCCTCAGGCCGACTCGGCCCTGGGCTATGGCCTCTCCACTGCCCAGCCTAACGCCCAGATCCGCCCGCCCTCCACACCGACGGCCTTGGGCTCAGGTGAGCAGCCCCGCCTCTCCTCAGGCACTTGTGGGCTGACTAGATTCGCCCGACGGTTTTTTTCCCCGCCAGCGATTTTAATATTTATCCGTACTTTACTATTTTATAGAAAAGTCCTTCAACATCATGCATATAATAACTCCACAATGGTGCATTGATTAAAACAAACTTTATATGTAAAATGCTTAGTTTTTCATCTAGTTTCATAATATCCCACTTTCATCCTTGTTAAAAAATGTTTAACTTGTTGTTTATTTAAATTTGCATAAATGTCATGCTAAATGATTTATTTCATAACTTAATAACCGTAGCTCGGTTTTAAATGTTCTTTATATGTAAATGGGTGGAAAATGCCTAGTTTAACATGGTCCACTTTATTTTCCTGTTTAACAACTTTAAAATATGGTTTAGGCAGAACAGTAGCAAATTCATAATATGCATATGAGGATTTTCCGAATTGTTGTTTGTTGTTCTTACTTATTTAAACTTGCCTAAATATTTAGTTTACTTTTGATTCACCCCTTGCCATGTTTAAACACATTTAATATTGTTGGGTAGCTTAAACAAGAGAGACCTTGTATTGACTATCATGTAGCAGCATCCAGAAGAACACCTTATGTTTTGGCTGGCATGAGCTTTTCCATATCCAACCAAAGTGGGGGGGGGGGAGTTTGTTTAAATCCAATGAAAACATTGTAAGCTTTGATGGAAGAGTAAAATTCATTACCCTAAATGTAACTCCATGTGTCTCTGAGTTCCAAGTATTCTGAAGTTCTCAATGTGATACATAGATTCTCCATTTCCAGAAATTCCTCATAGGCTTGGGTAGTCAATGGCTAGTGAAAAAGGTCCTGCAAATACTCAGTTTGAATCACTTGATTGACATTAATAGTTGTATCTCGAGCAAAAGTATAGAGGTGATCAAATTTGTGTTTTAGCACAAAATCATGCCAAACATCCTCCCAAAAGAGTGCACTTTTGCCATCCCCTATATTGCATTTTGCCAGTGCTTTGTATTGGTCAATTAGAGCCGAATTAGACTTCCACCAGAAAGATCCAACCAAGGTGTGACCAGGTAGTTGCCCATTACTGTAATAAGACTCCCAAATGAGGTGCACCCAGGGTATATCATGCCTATTATAGAACTTGTGGAGGTTTTTCATAAGTAGGGTCTTGTTCTGTGTGAATATGTCTAGAACACCAAGCCCTCCTTGGTTTTTAGGTCTACAAACTTTAGTCCATGCTACTAGAGCAGGCCTGCGATCTTCCATATCACGGTCCTCCATAAACATTGCCTCAAATATTTGATTATTTGTTGGTTAATGGTGACAGGAACATCCAGGCAGCACATGCAAAAATTATGAGAGATGCCAGTACCGATCTGACCAGGAGTAGTCTTCCAGCCAGCTAATCTTTCGCAATTTTTTGGACCAATGGCAAACATTGCTCCATATTAGGCTTGTGTGTTCCCAGGGGCAATCCCAAGTAAGTAAAAGGGAATTCTCCTCTGCTGCACTGAAGGGTATTTGTGAAAATGCTGACTCTGTCCTCTGCAATGTTAATGGGCACCATGCTAGACTTGCTATAATTTACTTTCAATCTAGTTGCATCTGCAAAAGTATTCAGTAGAGACTTTAGGCAGATAAGTTGCCTAGCATTTGCCTTCATGAGAACCAAGGTATCATCAGCATATTGGACTATTGGGAAATCAGGGCATGATGTGACCTGTAAAGGAGGTGTCACAATCCCTACTCTCATGGCTTTGTTTAGAATGGATTGCAGCAAATCAGCAGCTAAAACAAAGATCAGAGGTGAATAAGGATCACCCTGCCTCACTCCTCTCTCGCAGTAAAAGTTCTTACCAAGAACACCATTGAGCATAACTGCAGAAGATGCAGATGTGAAGATATGGTTAGTCCATGAAATCCATTTTTCACCAAAACCTTTTGCTCTTAGAATATCAATTATGGCCTAGTGCTCAATTGTATCAAAAGCCTTTTCAAAGTCTAGCTTAATCACTAGCATTTCCTCTCTTGATTTATGACACTGATGTATGTATTCATAGGCCCAACCAAGACAGTCCTGGATCATTCTGTCCTTGAGAAATCCATATTGATTAATATGAACCAGTTGTAGGATCACCTTTTGGAGCCTATTGGCTAGCAGCTTGGTGATGATTTTTAGGACTCCATTAAGTAAAGAGATTGGCCTGAAATCATTTGGAGTAAGGGCCACATCCTTCTTGGGCACCAGAGTTATATAAGAAGTGTTGATACTCTCCAGATTAACATTGCCAACATGGAAAGCAGAATTAGTGTAGTAATATCCTCCTTAATAATATCCCAACAAGCTTTTAGAAATTCATTGTTGAAACCATCTGGACCTGGGGACTTGTCATTAGGAAGATTCTTTACTACATCATAAATTTCCTCTTGTGTGAAAGGTTGCTCCAGGTCATGAAATATCTGAGGGTCAATTCTATGTTCATATAAGTCTTGCAAGTCAAAATGCATTGTGTGTCCATTTGAGTGCCCAAGCCTTTGCTTAAATGCCTCCCACAAAATAGCAGCTTTTTCTTCATGGTCAGTTATCTCAGTCTGGTCCTCATTAAGCAGCATTGCATATTTTTTGTGCCTATGGTTGATGGAGTCCTTAGTGTGAAAGAACTTGGTATTTTCATCACCAAATTTCACACCTTTTTTCCCTCTTTGTTTCCAGTAGATTTTCTGATTGTTTAGCAAAACTAACAGATGTTCTTTCAAGAGAGTCCTACAGTTAGTTTCAAACATAGTAAGGTTTCTAAACTCCTCTATCATATCCTAAAGGAATATACAAGTATTTCACTCTTCAGTTTGCTTCTTAAGGCATGATAGACTTTTGACCCACAATTTGAGTGCTCTCCTTAAGTTCTTAAACTTAGCATTAACTTTCTTTGCAGGGTCAGTGTAACCAACAGGAAAGTTCCAAGCTGCCAAAACAATGTCCTTAAAAGAATTATGTTTCAACCAATAGTTCTCAAACCTGAAAACCTGTGACCTTGGGATTTGAGTACCAATTTTGATCATACATGGGAGATGGTCAGATATTGGCTTTGCTAAAGGAAGAGCAGTTGTGTCAGGGAATGAAGTCATCCAAGCTGCAGAGGTAAAAAACCAGTCTAATTTTTCCAAGAGTGGATTATCCTGCATATTGCTCCAGCTATATTTCCTACCTTTTAGGGGCAACTCAACAAGTCCCAGGTTACTGATTGCCTCATTAAAAAGAAGCATTTGGTTAACATCTCCCCATGGTTTGTTTCTATCCTCAGGTGATCTTATGAAGTTGAAATCTCCCATGATTATCCAATCTGTCTCAGAAGGCATTTGAATTGAGCTGGACCAATCAATGAATTCCACTTTGTCTTCAGGAGAGCAAGGCCCATAGATATTAGTGAGGATCCACTGATGGTTGGTTGTTTTACATGTAAATTGGACTGAGAGAGAGAATTTGTTTTGGAAAATCATTTCCCCATTAAAAAGAGAGTCATTCCATGCAGTCACAATACCTCCAGAAGCCCCAACTAAGGGGAGATATTCAAATTTGTTAAATCTTTGGGGATATAATTTATGAATATATGCCAGGTCAAAGATCTCTCTCTTAGTTTCCTGTAAGCAGACAATACTAGCTGCACTCTCCTCAATTTTACTTCTGATAGCTAACCATTTATCTGAAGAATTAATACCTCTCACATTCCAGTTAAGTATATTCCAGGTTTTGTTGTTATTCATAGTCAAACTTAATCTTATAGCTGAGAAGTACCAAGGACCATCCCTTGGTAGATTTCCCTATAGTATATGGCTG
Organism: Aegilops speltoides; assembly: GCA_021437245.1. Taxonomy (NCBI): domain Eukaryota; kingdom Viridiplantae; phylum Streptophyta; class Magnoliopsida; order Poales; family Poaceae; genus Aegilops; species Aegilops speltoides. Next base: position 20,284 of record JAHHZJ010000273.1, on the reverse strand, counting down.
TGCAGAGTCAGAAGATGCCAGCCCCAAGCTCATCATATCAGGAAAAAATGAGATAACAAGCATGAGCAGAATAACATCTCAAAGTTTGAAGGAGTTGCTTGTCATACTGATCCAACAAATAGTATTCTTGAGGACAAACATCGCATTGAACTGACTGCCTAATAATAAGCAAAAGGTACCAGATAGAACCACATCCATAATTATTACACCAGATCACAGAGATGTTCATAACCCACATACATATCTCATTAACCAAACTAGGGAATTGATGCAGTTCTTTTCTGACATTCAATAGTTGTGCTTGCATAATTACACCTCATTGGACTTCTCTGCATGACCAGTAGCCTTGGACACCTTGGCCACCTCCCCTTGTCCCTTCTTCTTGTGTTTCTTGGACAACTTTTCACGTGCTTCCTCCTCAGACACCTTACAGAAAGACATTGTCAGGTTTTGACCAATTTATTAGGAAGAATAGGTGGAACAGCATTGCATGGTAAACAAGCCTTCACATCACATGACTTCCTCCTATAACCATTATTATCTTTTCTAATTCTGTCACTCCTTCTTACCTCAGTCTCCACCAGAGGCTCTTTTTCTCTTCTCTTCCTGGACACTGCTTCCCCCAAAGGCAAGGCCACCTTATTTGGGGACAGTTGTTGCAGAGGACTTCCAGCTCCAGTAGAAGAGTGTGCAGCAGGGCTAATGCCCTCATTTTCCTTCCCAATTCCCTAGAACAGTTCTTTGCAACAAGGTGCCTGAGATGTTATGCATGTATCAGGGATATGAAAGGAGATAGATTCCTCAGAGTTACAATTTTCAGTCAACAGAGTCCACATTTCAGATTTCAATAGGTGCATAACCCAGCCAAACTTATCAGGTGTTAACAGAAGATGGATTATGAAATTAAACCAACTTACTGGGATCTCAATCTTGAAAGTATTGGCTGCACCCTGTGTAGCAGGAGCAAAGTTTTGAATCCAGAGGTCCAAACCTTCATCAGAAATTAAGTGAGCACCATCAATAATATCTAGAGCATGTACTTGAGCAATACAGTTGAAATCACAGGAATTTGGTGTAGAAGGCGGAGAGAGAGGACCATATGTACCTTGTTTGTTACCTAGTGAGGAGCTTCCCCCAAAAAAGTTGGCCCAATGGGTACATTATCTTTTCCTTTGAGAGAAGCTCTGTGTAACGCCCCGGATCCGATGTGCCAGGTGTCTTCCAGTTGTTCTCCGTCGTTGCCATGTCATTTGCTTGCGTGTTGCATTTTTCCATGTCATCATCTGCATTTCATCTGCATGTTTTTCAAAACTTGCATCCGTTCGGGTTCCCTCGGTTCTCTCCGTTGTCCGTTCGGAGTCCAGACCACACTCGTGTGCCCCGTCGCCCCTCTCAGTCCTTGTTTCATAAGTGGCCCAAAAATGTTCTCGGAATGGGATGAAACTTGGTGTGCGGTGTTGTTTTAGAGTAGGTAGATCGCCCGTCAAATTTCGTTCCATTTGGAGGTCGTTTGATGCCCCAATGGTTAACCGCGTAGCCCGAAAGCCCCTCTCTCTTTGCAGCCCAACACCCCTCCAAACAGCCCATGAGCCCATCCAAACCCCCTCCATGCTCCCGGTCGTTCGATCACGATCGTGTGGGCGAAAACCGCACCCCATTTGGAGTCTGTTGGCTCCCTCTACCTATATAAATGCATCTCCCCCTCCAAAATCACGGTTGAAACCCTAGCATTTTCCCCTCTTCGCCGCCGGACAAAATCCCCGCCGCCGTAGCCAACCGGAGCGCGCGACCTCACCCTCTCTCCCTCCTCCCCGCCGCCACGGTCCGCCCAGGCCCGCGCGGCCGCCCGAGTCCCCGCGACTCCTCCTATCCCCGCCGACGGCCACCTCGCCACCTGGCGCCGGCGACCTCGGCTTCGCGCCACCGTCCCATTTGTCGCATTCGCTTGCGGGCTCGCCCTCCAGAGTCAAACGCCGCATGGCGCGCAGCCTCGACGCCTTCCAGCGGCATTCGCCTCGCCGCCATCCCGCCGGCGACCGCCCCGCCAGCGCCTACGCCTAACGCCCGCAACCGTCCCCACTGCCGGCGCATCTTCGCCTCGCCGAGCCCGCGTCCCTCCGCCACCGCCTCTAGCTCACGCCCGGCCGGATCCGGCCAGATCCGGTCCGGGGCCGCCTCGCTGTCGCCTCCCCGGCCTCCTCCGACCTCGCCGGAGCCGCCGCCGCCGCCCGGGTCCCGCTTCGACCCGATCCGTGCCCGGACCCGACCCGCTCTGCCTCCTCGCCCGATCCGATTCGTTTTTTTTCACGGGGTAAAAATCTCTCGAAGTCCTAGTTTTCTATCATTATGTGCCCATGTTGATCATGCCATAACTTCTTGTGCGTTCCTCCGATTGGTGCATATAATATATCAGAATGTTCATCATGAGATGCTCTTCATTTTGTTCCATTGTGCCATGCTTGTTTGAGTCCATCTTGATGCCCTAATCATCGTTGCAATAGTGCTATATGATGTTAACTACCGTCATTATTAGAACTTGGTGATTTGTCTTTTTCATTGCATTTTGTGTGTGCATCTTATGAGCTTGATGTCTACATGCGTTTGATCTACATCATGTCATCTTTACAGTGGTGTAATCCTTGTATTTTTTTGAGTCTTGTAGTGAGTGCATTGATCTCATGAAGTAGAGTACTTGCTGTTGCTGTTTTGCTAGTCTGAATCTGCTATATCATGATGCTACGTAAACCTCCTACTACAAGTCATTCTATGCATAATATGGAGATGATCACTAAGGTGGTTTTGTTATACATGTCATGCTCTATCCATCCATGCCCCTTGTTGCATTTATGTCCTGCCGTAGCTTGTTGTCATCTTTCTCTCAAATTGCTAAATAATGTTGCTGTCAGCCTGTTAACATTAAGTTCAGTTTTGCCATGTGTTTTGCTAGTGATCCATGCACCCTATGAACTCCAACCATGTGTTTTGCCATGCTTAGCTTCATAAACATGTATTCTTACTGTTGGGTTCCTTGTCATGCCATGTATTGCTCTGTGGCGAGTTGTACAAGCTCACCAACATGCCTACTTATCGTTGTTCCTGCCATGTCTGAATCTGTAATATCGTTTGCCATGTTTGCATGGATGCTACCATGTTTTCTATTTATCTTTGGAATTAGTTCAGTAACGGAGTTTTGTTCTTTGTCTTTAGTATTAGCATGCCATGCTTTTGTTTGCCATGATAAGTTCCTGTAGCATGCTGTTTGATAGCTCTAAACATTGCAACCTGAGTATATTTCTGCTAAGTCTGTAAACTGTTATTATTTGCAATCTTGCCATGTCCTTTTGAGAATGTTATATTGTTTTCTGGAGATAGCTCAGTGTTCATGTTTTGTTATGCTTTACCTGTACTTCATGCCCATGCCTTTTGTTCTTATGTTGAGATGCTGTAGCATATTGTTTTGATGCTTGCTAGATGCCTAGTTGCTGTTTTGGACAGCTTGTCCTTTAAACTTGTATAGTGTATCTGTTGAACCGTTGCTCCGTTTTGAGTGTGCTCTATATGAAACTTGCTTAGAATTGCATGTAGTTTCATATTATCATGTTGCATCCTTGTTTTGAGGTGTGCTTGATGTTTAGATGCATTTTGCATCAATGCCATGTTTAACTTGTTTTGCTCATATCTTCTAGGCCGTAGCCTCGAACTAAATGAACCTTATATGTAACTTGACTAGAATTTCGTGTAGATCCTCTTGGTGCTCTTTAACTTGCTGTTTAACAACTTCAACTTAATGTTTGTTAAGATCTGGACCAACTTTGAAACTTGCATATGAGGACTTGCCGGAATTGTTATATGTTGTTTCCGGCCTCATTTAAACTTGCTTTGATGTGTTGCTCTTGTATGCATCAGCCATGAGTAGCTTTATGTAGCTTTGTCATGCATCATGCTTGTCGTGCATCATGTCATGTCCATGTGTGGTGTGTTTACCATGTTGTGTGCTTCTTCTCGATAGTTCCTGTTTCGTTGCGATCGTGAGGATTCGTTCGTCTACGCATGGTTCGTCTTCGTGGCTTCATCTTCTTCATGGACTCGTTCTTCTTCCTTGCGGGATATCAGGCATGATGACCGTCACCTTGGATCTCACTACTATCATTGCTATGCTAGTTGCTTCGTTCTATCGCTTTGCTGCGCTACCTATCACTTGCTCTTTAAGCCTCCCAATTTGCCATGTCATCCTCTAACCTTTTCACCCTTCCTAGCAAACCGTTGCTTGGCTATGTTACCGCTTTGCTCAGCCCCCCTTATAGCATTGCTAGTTGTAGGTGAAGTTGAAGATTGCTCCATGGTGGACAGGATTATGTTGGGATATCACAATATCTCTTATATTATTAATACATATATACTTGGTAAAGGGTGGAAGGCTCAGCCTTATGCCTGGTGTTTTGTTCTACTCTTGCCGCCCTAGTTTCCGTCATATTGGTATTATGTTCCCGGATTTTGCGTCCCTAACGCGGTCTGGTGATTATGGGACCCCCTTGACAGTTCGCCTTGAATAAAACTCCTCCAGCAAGGCCCAACCTTTGTTTTACCATTTGCCTCACCACCACCTACTTTTCCCTTGGGAGTCGCTCTCTCGAGGGTCATCTTTATTCAGCCCCCCGGGCCAATGCTTCTCTAAGTGTTGGTCCGAACTAGAGCCACTTGCAGCGCCACCTCGGGGAAACTTGAGGGCTGGTTTTAGTTGTACGTAGTGTTCATCTGGTGTTGCCCTGAGAACGAGATATGTGCAGCACCTATCGGGATGTCGGCGCATCGAGCGATCTTGCTGGTCTTGTTTTACCATTGTCGAAATGTCTTGTAAACCGGGATTCCGAGACTGATCGGGTCTTCCTGGGAGAAGGAATATCCTTCGTTGACCGTGAGAGCTTGTGATGGGCTAAGTTGGGACAACCCTGCAGGGTATAAACTTTTGAGAGCCGTGCCCGCGGTTATGTGGCAGATGGGAATTTGTTAATGTCCAGTTGTAGATAACTTGACACTTGACTTAATTAAAACACATCAACCGTGTGTGTAGCCGTGATGGTCTCTTTTCGGCGGAGTCCGGGAAGTGAACACGGTATTGGGTTATGTTTGAATGTAAGTAGTTTCAGGATCACTTCTTGATCATTGCTAGCTTCATGACTGTTCCATTGTTTCTCTTCCCGCTCTCATTTGCGTATGTTTAGCCACCATATCGTGCTTAGTCGCTGTTGCAACCTCACCACTTTACCCCTTCCTTTCCCATTAAGCTTTGCTAGCCTTGATACCCATGGTAATGGTATTGCTGAGTCCTCGTGGCTCACAGATTACTACAACAATAGTTGCAGGTACAGGTTATGCGATGATCATGACACGAGAGCGATGTTTGCTTGTTTTGGAGTTCTTTTTCTTTGATCAGGGGATAGGTTCCAGGTCGGCAGCTTGGGCTAGCAGGGTGGATGTCGTTTGAGTTTCTGTTTGTGTTTCATCCGTAGTCGGATGGTGCTCTTATGTATGATGATGTTGTATTCGTGTGGCATTGTATGCCTCTTGTATGTATCCCCAACTATTATGTAATGGTACGCTGTAATGATATCCACCTTCCAATATGCGCTTCTATCCTTAGTGGGACCTTCGAGTTCCTTTAGGATAGGGTCGCATATTGGGCGTGACAAGTTGGTATCAGAGCCTCGACCGACCATAGGAGCCCCCTTGATTGATCGTGTAGTTTGTCCGTTGTCGAGTCTAGAAGAAAACTATTTCAGAGTTTAGTTATATCGGAGAGTAGGAATTCTTTTTACTCCTCAGCCTCTTCGCCGCTCTGGTGAGGAATCTTGACGTAGGTGTTTTGAATTACTCCTCTTCCCTTTCAAACTTTCTTTAGGATCACACAGTTGGTTTTCCTATCGTTGTTTCTCAGCTCCTTGCATCCGGTGCATTTCCCATCAAGTTGACTCGAGCCTCTTTATCTTTGCCAAGTTCAATCCTCAGTTGTCTTCTTTTCCCACCCACCCACCCTTTTTCTTCTCGGAGCTGGACTCCATAATCAAGTATCCATCCTACTCGTGCGAAGCATTTGCATTCTTTCAACCGGTGTTTCCTCTTAAAGTTATTCATCGATTTTCCCCTTCCAAGTTGCCTTTGTTTTCCCGCCCTCTCACCCTCTTCTTCCCGGAGCGTGAGTCTGTTTCGAGCATCAATTTCATTCATACGAAGCCTCTTCAGTCTTTCCTCAATTATTTCAACCGGTGAATTCTCGTCTCGTTTGTCATTCTTCATCCCTTTCTTTTTCCGGTGCACTCAATTCAAGTTTTTCGGTGTTGATCGTATTCTTTCCCTTGGTTAAAGTGTTCTCTTTGCTCGTTTGCCTTTCGCCATTCAATCATTCCGAAGTTCGGAAGAGATCTCAGGAGATTCGTCTGTTTTCTTTTAGTGGGCCCTAACCCACAGGTCTTTTCCCAGGATCTTACCTGACTCTTCTAATTCCCCCGGAGTTATTCTCAATTCTTTTCAAGTGTGATGTAAGAATGGATCACATCAGTCACATGCCTTCTCCAAGATCGATTTCAAATCATTTCATTGTTGGCTCAACCTCTTCGCTTTTCATTCTCTCGGAGTATCTCAGTAATTTTGGTGGTGTTTTCAGTCGTCATTTGAAGACCGAAGAAGATTTTTTCCATCTAAATCTTGTCTGTTCTCTCGAAGTTTCGTGGTTCTAGCTTCATGTTATCCTCTCGAATTATTCTAGTTGTCAGTTATTCCTTTTCTAACCCATCCAGAGTATGTCAGAAGTTGTTTTTCCCGTTTCTTTTCACCGGAGGCCATCGTTCCAGAGGAATTCTTCGTCCTCACATTTCAGCTACCGTTATCCAATCATCCCCGTGCTTCGTTCAAGTATTCTTTAATCAGCTCATGATCTCTTTGTTCTTTTGCATCTAAATCCCCTCTAACATTTTGGTTCTTCTAATGCTTCCCGGTGATTCATTCTCTTTCGTCAGTCATTTCTGAATTCTAATGGTGGTTCCTTCAAATTCTTTTTCTTGGATTATCATATTAATACATTCGTTCTTTCCAATTTACCCGTGGTTCATGAAGACTTTCTCAAGTTTTGCACCATATTCCCCTTAATACTTTTCAACAAGAATAAATTGCATGCCAAATCCGCTTGTCATCAATTAAATTTGATGAGGTTAAGCATAACATAGTTCTTATTCTTACTTCTTTGTCGTCAAGTAATCCCTTCCTTCGGAGTTTGTTCATGATGAATAATTTCGCGGTTCGAAGCGTTTTCATCTGTTCTTTTCCGGAGTTCAAATTTTCCCCGGCCATTTCATCGGAACCTCCATCTAAATCACTGCAGGTCTTAATCTTATTCTTTTCATCCTTCAATTCTATCTCATTGTCCTTTTGTTTACCAGGGTTCTTCACGGTGGTTCTTCATGATTTAATTCATTCTTCAAGAATTCATCAACATTTTGTTGGAGGAGTCCAAGTATCTTTTCTTCTCGCGTCTCGATGTGCAGATAATTCTTCCTTTTCTTCTAAAGTGGAGTTTTGCATTTTCTTCGTTCTTCTCAGCTATTCAGACATTGGTTGTGGTATAATTTCGCCTCAAGTTTTGAATTGTTTTTGATAAGTCCACAAAAAGTTTATTCTTTCATTGTTGATTTTCTCAACAACTCCGTTCAAACCTTCCTTCTAAAGATGCTTTCAATTTCGTTCGTGGCACAAGTTGTCATTTCTTCTCTGTTCTTTTCATTCAACTTTTTCAATTCTTTCCGGAGGTTTTGTGTCATGTCTTCATCAAGTATCATTCCATCCTCTCAAGCTCGTGTTCTATTCCTCCATGTTTCAGCCAGAGTGCTGCCTAAATCCTTTCAGTCTTATTCATTTCTTATCTCATTCTAATCGGAGTGGTTTCATAGTCTATCTGATTGTTGGGGAACGTAGTAATTTCAAAATTTTCCTACACACACGCAAGATCATGGTGATGCATAGCAACGAGAGGGGGGAGTATAGTCCACGCACTCTCGAGACCGTAAGCGGAGCGTTAGAACAACGCGTTGATGTAGTCGACGCCTTCACGGCCCGACCGATCAAGCACGAAACCACGGCACCTCCGAGTTCTAGCATACGCTCAGCGATGATGTCCCTCGAACTCCGATCCAGCCGAGTGTCGAGAGAGTTCCGTCGGCAAGACGACGGCGTGGTGAAGATCTTGATGTACCATCGATGCAGGGCTTCGCCTAAGCACCGCCACGATATTATCGAGGTGGATTATGGTGGAGGGGGCACCGCTTTGCGGCTAAGAGATCCAAGGATCAATTGTTGTTGTGTCTAGAGGTGCCCCTGCCCCCGTATATAAAGGAGCAAGGGGAGGGGTGGCTGCCTAGTAGGGCGCCGCCAAGGAGTCCTACTCCCACCGAGTAGGACTCCTCCTTCCTAGTTGGAGTAGGAGAAGGGGAAAGAAGGGAGAGGAGGAAGGAAAAGGGGCCGCACCCTTGTCCAATTCGGACCAGAGGGGGCTGCGCGCCTCCTTCCTTCGGCCTCTCTCCTCTATTCCTGTATGGCCCAATAAGGCCCATATACTCCCGGCGAATTCCGTAACTCTCCGGTACTCAAAAATATCCGAATCACTCGAACCTTTCGAACTCCGAATATAGTCGTCCAATATATCGATCTTTACGCCTCGACCATTTCGAGACTCTCGTCATGTCCCCGATCTCATCCGGGACTCAACTCCTTCGGTACATCAAAACTCATAAACTCGTAATATAACCGCTATTGAAACCTTGTTGCGTGCGGACCCTACGGGTTCGAGAACAATGTAGACATGACCTAGAACTATTCTCGGTCAATAACCAATAGCGGAACCTGGATGCTCATATTGGCTCCTACATATTCTACGAAGATCTTTATCGGTCAAACCGCATAACAACATACGTTGTTCCTTTGTCATTGGTATGTTCCTTGCCCGAGATTCGATCGTCGGTATCCCAATACCTAGTTCAATCTCGTTACGGCAAGTCTCTTTACTCGTTATGTAATGCATCATCCCGCAACTAACTCATTAGTCACATTGCTTGCAAGGCTTATAGTGATGTGCATTACCGAGAGGGCCTGAGATACCTCTCCGACAATCGTGAGTGACAAAATCTAATCTCGAAATACGCCAACCCAACATGTACCTTTGGAGACACCTGTAGTACTCCTTTATAATCACCCAGTTCGTTGCTGGACGCTTTGGTAGCACCCAAAGTGTTCCTCCGGTAAATGGGAGTTGCATAATCTCATAGTTACAGAACATGTATATGTCATGAAGAAAGCAATAGCAACATACTAAACGATCAAGTGCTAGGCTAACGGAATGGGTCATGTCAATCACATCATTCTCCTAATGATGTGATCCCGTTAATCAAATGACAACTCTTTGTCCATGGCTAGGAAACATAACCATCTTTGATAAACGAGCTAGTCAAGTAGAGGCATACTAGTGACACTATGTTTGTCTATGTATTCACACATGTATTATGTTTCCGTTAATACAATTCTAGCATGAATAATAAACATTTATCATGATATAAGGAAATAAATAATAACTTTATTATTGCCTCTAGGGCATATTTCCTTCAGTCTCCCACTTGCACTAGAGTCAATAATCTAGTTCACATTGCCATGTGATTTAACACCAATATTCACATCTGTATGTGATTAATACCCATATTTCACATCATCATGTGATCAACACCCAAAGGGTTTACTAGAGTCAATAATCTAGTTCACATTGCTATGTGATTAACACCCAAAGAGTACTAAGGTATGATCATGTTTTGCTTGTGAGAGAAGTTTAGTCAATGGGTCTGTCATATTCAGAGCCGTATGTATTTTGCAAATATTCTATGTCCACAATGCTCTGCACGGAGCTATTCTAGCTAATTGCTCCCACTTTCAATATGTATCCAGATTGAGACTTAGAGTCATCTGGATTGGTGTAAAAGCTTGCATCGTTGTAACTTTTTACGACGGGCTCTTTTATCACCTCCATAATCGAGAAATATCTCCTTAGTTCTCACTAAGGATATTCTTGACCGCTGTCCAGTGATCTACTCTTAGATCAAAATTGTATTCCTTTGTCAAACTCAGAGCAAGGTATACAATAGGTCTGGTTCAAAGCATAGCATACTTTATAGAACCTATGACTGAGGCATAGGGAATGACTTTTCATTCTCTTTCTATCTTCTGCTATGGTCGGGTCTTGAGTCTTACTCAACTTCACACCTTGCAACACAGGCAAGAACTTCTTCTTTGACTGTTCCATTTTGAACTACTTCAAAATCTTGTCAAGGTATGTACTCATTGAAAATCTTATCAAGCGTCTTGATCTATCTCAATAGATCTTGATGCTCAATATGTAAGTAGCTTTACTGAGGTCTTTATTTTAAAGAACTCCTTTCAAACACTCCTTTATGCTTTATGGAATAATTCTACATTATTTCCGATCAACAATATGTCATTCACATATACTTATCGAAATGCTATAGTGCTCCCACTCACTTTCTTGTAAATACAGAGCTTCACCGTAAGTCTCAGATAAAACTATATGCTTTGATCAACTCATCAAAGCGATATTCCAACTCTCGAGATGCTTGCACCAGTCCATAGATGGATCGCTGGAGCATGCACATTTTGTTAGTACCTTTAGGATTGACAAAACCTTCTGGTTGCATCATATACAACTCTTCTTTGAGAAAACCATTAAGGAATGCAGTTTTGACATCCATTTGCCATATTTCATAAATTGTGGCAATTGCTAACATGATTCGGACAGACTTAAGCATCGCTACAGTTGAGAAAATCTCATTGTAGTCAACACCTTGAACTTGTCAAAACCTTTTTGCGACAAGTCGAGCTTTGTAGATAGTAACACTACTATCAACGTCCGTCTTCCTCTTGAAGATCCATTTATACAATATGGCTTGCCGATCATCGGGCAACTCCACCAAAGTCCATACTTTGTTCTCATACATTGATCATATCTCAGATTTTATGGCCTCAAGCCATTTTGCGGAATCTGGGCTCATCATCGCTTCCTCATAGTTCTGTAACGCCCCGGATCCGATGCGCCAGGTGTCCGCCAGTTATTTGCCATTGTTGCCATGTCATTGCTTGCGTGTTGCATTTCACCATGTCATCATCTGCATTTCATCTGCATGTTTTTTTCAAAACTTGCATCCGTTCGGGTTCCCCCGGTTCTCTCCGTTGTCCGTTCGGAGTCCAGACACTGGCACGCGCCCGCGGCACCTCCGAGATATTATTTTATAAGTAGCATAAAAATGTTCTCAGAATGGGTTGCAACTTGTCGTGCGGTCTTATTATAGTGTAGACAGACCGCCTGCCAAGTTTCATCGCATTCGGAGTCCATTTGATAGCCCAACCGTTAAACCTACAACCGCAATATAGTCGGTTTAATCGTCGGACGTTTTCGGTCTCCGGAAGCAGTTGTCGGGCTGCACTTCCCTTCTCCCCTCAGCCCAAGTCTCTCTCTCACAGCCCACCTAGGCCACTCTACCTCTCCCAGATCCGAACCGCCCGATCGCGATCGGAGGGTCCCAAACCCCTAGACCAAACCCTAGCCAAAAACAGCTATATATAGACCTCTCTCTCCATTTTGGCCTCCTACCTACCCTCCTCTATTCCCGCAGCCAGCCGCCGCCTCCTCCTTGTTTTCAGCGCCCCTCTCCCCGCCGCCACTTGGCGCCCGGCCACAAGGCCGACCAATCATACCACGTCGCCTCGCCGCCACCACTCTTCCGCCGCCATGTGGCATCGCCACCTCACCTCGCGAAGCCCAGAACCGCCCGCCTCGCCGATCTGGCCTCATGCCGCCGCCCCCCGCCGCTTCGCCTCCTGCGCCCGACGCCGAGATGCGCCACCGTCGCCTCGCCGCGGCCGCCGCTTAAACTCAGCGCCGCCCGCTCGCCCGCCCAAGACGCCGGCAGCCCGGCGCCCGTGCACCCTCGCCGCTGGCCGCCCGCCGCGGCATCCGCTTACATGCCGCCGCCGCCACTTGTTGTCGTCGTCGCTAAATCGCCGTCGACGCCCCGCCGCCACCGGCGGATCCGATCCGATCCCGAGGCCCGAGCCCAGCCTGCCTCAGCCTCGCCATCGCCTGCGCGCCGTCGTCTTCTTTCACCGTCGCCGCCATGACCTAGCTTGGGAGCGAGCAGAGGAGCCGCGCTCCCTCAGGCGTTGACCTCGGCCCGTGGGCCATGGCCTTCTCCACCGGCCCAGCCCAACGCCCAGATCCGGCCTGCCTCCAGCCTCCTACACCGACCGGGCCTTGGCCCAGGGTGAGCAGCCCCGCCCCCTCTCCTGTGCACTTGTGGGCTGACTAGATTCGGCCCGATGCGTGTTTTTTTTCCTGCCAGCGATTTTAACATTTATCCAGACTTTACTATTTTATAGAAAAGTCCTTCAACATCATGCATATAATAACTCCACAATGGTGCATTGGATTAAAACAAACTTTATATGTAAAATGCTTAGTTTTTCATCTAGTTTCATAATATCCCACTTTCATCCTTGTTAAAAATGTTTAACTTGTTGTTTATTTAAATTTGCATAAATGTCATGCTAAAATGATTTATTTCATAACTTAATAACCGTAGCTCGGTTTTAAATGTTCTTTATATGTAAATGGGGTGGAAAAATGCCTAGTTTAACATGGTCCACTTTATTTTCCTGTTTAACAACTTTAAAATATGGTTTAGGGCAGAACAGTAGCAAATTCATAATATGCATATGAGGATTTTCCGGAATTGTTGTTTGTTGTTCCGGCCTCATTTAAACTTGCCTAAATATTTAGTTTACTTTTGATTCACCCCTTGCCATGTTTAACAACATTTAATATTGTTGGGTAGCTTAAACAAGAGAGAACTAAATATTTGCATGTGGTGTTTTGTCAATATGCAACTCGTTGCATATTGGGCTCCACTTAATTTGTAGTGTTGTTTGTTGCACTTTGCCATGCCATGCCTCATTAAACCGGACATGCATCATACCTGATTGTGCATCATGCCATGATTATGCTTGTGTGTTTACCATGTTGTTTGCTTCTTTCCGGTTTGCTTCTCTCGATAGCTTCGGTTTCGTTCCGAAGTTGTGAGGATTCGTTCGACTACGTCCGCTTGTCTTCTTCATGGACTCGTTCTTCTTCCTAGCGGGATTTTAGGCAAGATGACCGCTACCCTGGATCTCACTACTATCATTGCTCTGCTAGTTGCCTCGTTCTATGGCTATGCTGCGCTACCTATTGCCTGTTTATCAAGCCATCCCATATTGCCATGAACCTCTAACCTTTGACACCATTCCTAGCAAACCGTTGTTTGGCTATGTTACCGCTTTTGCTCAGCCCCTCTTATAGCGTTGCTAGTTGCAGGTGAAGTTGAAGATTTCTCCATGGTGGACAGGGTTTATGTTGGGATATCACAATATCTCTTATATTATTAATGCATCTATATACTTGGTAAAGGGTGGAAGTCTCGGCCTTATGCCCGGTGTTTTGTTCCACTCTTGCCGCCTCTAGTTTCCGTCATACCGTGTTATGTTCCCGGATTTTATGCTCCTAACACGGTCGGGTGATTTATGGGACCCCCGACAGTTCGCTTTGAATAAAACTTGTCCAGCAAGGCCCAACATTGACTTTTACCATTTGCCTCACCACCACCTACTTTTTCCCTTGGGAGTCGCAAGATCCTGGGGTCATCTTTATTCAGCCCCCGGCCAATGCTTGTCTAAGTGTTGGTCCAAACTAGAGCCCTTGCAGCCACTCGTGGAAACTTGAGGTCTGGTTTTAGTTGTACGGATTGCTCATCCGGTCGTGGCTCGAGACGAGATATGCACGGCTACTATCGGGATGTCGGCACGCCGGAGGTCTTGCTGGTCTTGTTTTACCATTGTCGAAATGTCTTGATGTACCGGGATACCGAGCCCGATCGGAGTGTCTCGGTGAAGGTCTATTCTTCGATGATCGCGAGAGCTTGTCATGGGCTGTTGGGACACCCTGCAGGGTTTAAACTTTCGAGAGCTGTGCCCGTGGTTATGTGGCGATGGGAATTTGTTAATGTCCGTTGTAGATAACTTGACACCAGATCCGAATTAAAACGCATCAACCGAGTGTGTAGCCGTGATGGTCTCTTCTGTGGAGTCCGGAAGTGAACACGGTTTCGTGTTATGATTGACGTAAGTAGGTGTTCAGGATCACCTCTTGATCATTGCTAGCTTCACGACCGCTCCGCTTGTTCTCTTGTCGCTCTTATTTGCGTTGGTTAGCCACCATATCATGCTTAGTCGCTGCTGCAACCTCACCACTTTACCCCTTCATTTCCTTTAAGCTTTGCTAGTCTTGATACCCATGGTAATGGGATTGTTGAGTCCTCGTGGCTCACCAGATACTTCCAAAACCAGTTTGCAGGTGCCTATGTTATCGAAAGGTGACGCAACCAAGCTCAAGGAGGAGCTCGTTGAAGATCTTGCCCTTTGCGTTGTTTCGCTCTAGTTGTTCAAGAGTGGAGCCCGGTTGGGGTCGATCGGGACCTTTTGTCGCATTTGGGGTTCTTCTTTTATTTTGGTTCCGTAGTCGGACCTTGATTGTATCTGGATGATGTAATGCTTTATTCATGTAATTGTGTGAAGTGGCGATTGTAAGCCAACTATGTATCTCTTTCCCTTATGTATTACATGCGTTGTGTGAAGATTACCTCACTTGCGACATTGCTTTCAATGCGGTTATGCCTCTAAGTCATGCTTCGACACGTGGGAGATATAGCCGCATCGAGGGCGCAATGTTGGTAATCGAGCCTTCCCGACCTTAGGAGCCCCACCGCTTGATCGCTTTTAGCGGCGAGTTGTGTCTAGAAAAATGTTTTGAGTCATTTAGGATTATATATATCGGAGAGTTAGAATTATTTTACTCCTCAGTCCTTCTGCGCTCTGGTGAGGTCTCATGGACGAGAGTTTTGACTCTTCTCTTCTCAAATTTCACTAAATTTTTTTAGGATCACGCTGGTATCTTAGAATCGTTCGATGGTTTTATGATGACAACATTGTCTTGGTTCCTCCCATCAGCAGGGTTTTTTAGTGGAGGTGTCCTGGGAGTTGAGCTCGAGGTGTTGTCGTCATAATTTTATCGTTGCAGTTCTGAATACATGAGTTTAGTACGCCGACATCGAAAATCTCTTTTATGCAGTTGTTGGTGAGATAACCCCGCTAACCCAATCTCGAGGTGAGTACGGAGTATTGCCATGACTCAGATAACGGATGCTTTTCAAGGTTGAGGTACACGATTTCGAAGGTTTCTTGGTTATGTGTTGATGGATGGATACAGCTTGGATGTAGGTATTGTTAGTTTGGGTGAGATATATTGCTTCCCTGTATCCCCAACACCAGATTGCATAACCGTAAAGTTTCGGAGTTTTATAGGTGGAATTCAAGTAGCTCCTAGAATATCTTTTTCGGATGCATGATATGGGATTGGGTAAATCTCTATCATATGTTTGTTCCGGCTTATTCTGCAAGCCAAATCCTTTGTTTTGTTTTATCTGTGGTATTCGAGTTGCTTCAAAGTCAAATGTTGAATCCATACCTTTCCTAAATGGTGTTCTCATATTGCTATGTGAATACTAATCCTTCTTGATCATTGAGGTTGTCATGTTAATTCTTTTCCTACCGGCGCGATTCTCTTCGAGATGATCCCATCATTCTCCCCATCTGCAAGATAAATTCTAAGTTTTCTCAACGGTGTTTGTTTCGTTCATCCCAAGTTGCCTTTGTTTTCCCGCCCTCCCACCCTTTTTCTTCAAGGACACAGATTTCTTTATCAAGTATCCATTTATTCATGTGAAGTCAATTCACTCTTTTCAATCAATGTTCTGATCCGGTGATTTCCCATGAAGATGCTCAACAGTTTCAAGTTCATCATCCTTCATTGTTGTTTCTTCTCCGGTGAATTCAAGTCAAGTTTTGTTGATCATACCTTTTCCTCATTTCAATGTCTTCTCATACCGTGCACCTCATTATCATTCTACTTCTCGCTATTTGTTATTCCGAGTGCTCAAGATATCCCAAGATTCGTGTTTCCACTCTGCATTCGTTCAAGCTCTTTCGAGAATGGTATCTCATTCAAGTCATTTAATTCAACCGGTGCAACATCTCTTTTAAATCTTTTCAACGGTGTTCTTTTGAGTGGGCCCTAACCCACAGGTCTTTTCCCAGGATCTTACCTGACTCTTCTATTTTCCCAGAGCTATCCTAAATTCTTCTCCAAGTTTGAAGTAAGAATGAGTTATCATCAGTCAAATGCTTTTCTCCAAGATCTTTCAAATTCTTTTCATTGTTGGCTCAACCTCTGTGTTTTTCATCCTCCCGGAGTATCTCAACAATTCATGGTGGTTCTCATCATCATTCTCAACATTTGGAGACCGAAGAAGAGTTTCTCTTAAATCTTGTCCGTTCTCTTCAAGATTCATGGTGCTAGCTTGTTGCCATCCTCTCATAATTGTTTTAGATTGTGAGAATCTTTTTCACCCATCCGGAGCATTTTAGGAGTCTTTTCAGTTTCATTCTTTGAAGCCCATCATCTCAAGAGTATTCATTCAAGCTTTCAGCTCTCGCTCTCCAAATCATACCAATGGCATCATTCAAGTATCCTCTAATCAGTTCTTGATCTCTTTGTTCTCATGTATCTAGTTTGTCTCAAGCACCTTCGTTCATTTGCTAATTCTTACCGGTGATGCACCCCTACTTCGATCATTTTCATTTCTTACGGTGGTTCTTTCAACATCTCGTCCTTGTTCATCATATCAATTCATTTGTTGTTCCAATCCTACCGGTGGTTCGTTGAAGACCTTCTCAAGTTTACGCCATATCTCTTTAATCCTTCTACGAGAATAAGTAGTATGCCAAATCCGTTGATTGTCATCAATTTAAATTGGTGAAGGATACGCATACATAATTCTTATTCTTGTTTCATCGAAGTGATTAATCCTTTCCTTCGGAGTTTGTTCAGGAGGAATAAATTCTTGGTTTCTTGTTGTTCATCTTTCTTCCGGAGTTTTAAGTTTTCCGCATTATCTCGTCGCGAAGCTCCATCTAGATCAGAGCAAGGATTCACCTTGTGTTTTCAATTTCTCTTTCTTTTCATTCCTTTTGTTTACCGTAGTTCTTCTTGGAGGCTCTACATGGTGGTTCATCAAGGACTCTCTTCATTCTTCAATTGTTCTTCAAGATTTCTCTTGAACTTAAGATCAGCCAAGCTATACTCAAAATTAAACAGGGTGCCAAACACTTGTTTTGTTTTGAGAAGCTCAAGTATTCTCCGTCTTGCATTCCAAAGTGCAATTCCTTCTATCTTATCTTTTGAGATGGTATTATGTCACTCTTGACAATTTCTTTCATGTTTCATGATTCATAAAGTTGTCAAGAATGAGATATTTTAAATCCATCAGTCTCTTCATTGGAGTTATCTTGGGTTATATATTTCACCTAAAGCTTTCCCTAAGGGTTGTTGCTATTTATGGTGCTTCTAAATGACCCAAGTTCTTCATTTGTCCTCCCGGTGAAATAAGTTTCTCGTCTCCTTGTTGATACCAATCCAATCATTGGTTTCCATTAGTGGCCGGTTGTCACCTCATAGTCTCGAGAGGTTTTCCATAAGCCCACAACAAGCTTGTGCTTCCCGTTGTTGTTTTTTTTTCAAACAACTCCGTTCAACCCTACTTTGTAGGGATGCTCTTTCAAATTCAATTATGGTAGGAGACGTTGGTTTCATTCTTCGTTCTATTCATTCCAACTATCTAACTATCATGCATTGTTTCCGGAGGCTTTGTGATGTTGCTCTCTTCTACCAATTATCTTGTTTTGTCAAGATCATGTTACTTTCCTTGCTTATCCGTTTAGCCGGAGTGTCGTGTTTTCTTTCGAGTTCTCTCATCTTATCAAGTTTTGCCTCCCTTCTCAACCGGAGTGCGGTCTGAAATGTTTCTTACCCCTTGTGCCATTCTTTCAATTCCGGAGGCAGTGTGTTGTTGATTTCATCAAGTATCCTCTCATTTGTCAAGTTCATGTTCAACTCCTTCCATTTACAGTCGGAGTGCTGCCCAAATTATATCATTCTTCCTCTATCATCTTGTTTTAACCGGAGTGGTTTCAAATTCTATCTTGTCCATCAAACTCTTGATTCATGTCTTTGCAACCTTCAAGTTCTCGTAATACTCCTTGTTCATCTTTTCTAACGGATTGTTTGCAATCTCGTTCATCTCTGTTGTACTCTTTCTTTCAAATTGCTTAACCTCTCAAGGAACGTGGTTTCACTCGTTTGCCGAAGAAGCAACTTAGTTTTACCTCTTCTCTTCCTCTTCCGTTTCTCTCCGGTGCCATCCTAGATCACGGGACGAGATCCTCTCGTAGTGGTGGAGTGTTGTAACGCCCCGGATCCGATGCGCCAGGTGTCCGCCAGTTATTTGCCGTTGTTGCCATGTCATTGCTTGCGTGTTGCATTTCACCATGTCATCATCTGCATTTCATCTGCATGTTTTTTTCAAAACTTGCATCCGTTCGGGTTCCCCCGGTTCTCTCCGTTGTCCGTTCGAGTCTGAGACACCTGCACGCTAGCGCTGCACCTCCGAGATATTATTTTATAAGTGGCATAAAATGTTCTCGAATGGGTTGCAACTTGTCGTGCGGTCTTATTATAGTGTAGACAGACCGCCTGCCAAGTTTCATCGCATTCGAGTCCATTTGATAGCCCAACCGTTAAACCTACAACCGCAATATAGTTGGTTTAATCGTCGGACGTTTTCGGTCTCCGAAAGCAGTTGTCGAGCTGCACTTCCCTTCTCTCCCTCAGCCCAAGTCTCTCTCTCACAGCCCACCTAGGCCACTCTACCTCTCCCAGATCCGGAACCGCCCGATCGCGATCGGAGGGTCCCAAACCCCCTAGACCAAACCCTAGCCAAAACTGCTATATAGACCCCTCTCTCTCCATTTTGGCCTCCTACCTACCCCTCCTCTATTCCCGCAGCCAGCCGCCCCCCTCCTCGTTTTCAGCGCCAAGCCTCTCCCCGCCGCCACTTGGCGCCCAGCGGCCGCCCGACCAATCCACGCGCACCATCGCCCTCGCGCCCGACCACTCTTCCGCCGCCATGTGGCATCGCCACCTCACCTCGCCCGGAAGCCCGCCTGCAACGCCCGCCTGGCCGATCTGGGCCTCATGAGGCCCGCATCGCCGCCGCCCCTCGGCGCTTCGCCTCCTGCGCCCGCGCGAGATCGCCACCAAATTTTCGCCGCGGTTGCCGCCAAACCCACGCCGCCATTCGCTCGCTCAGCATCGCCCGGCAAATGGCGCCCTGCACCCTCTGCCGCTTCGCCCGCCGCGGCATCCGCTTACATCGCCGCCGCCGCCGCCGCTTGTTGTCGTCGCCGCTTAATCGCCGTCGGCGTCCCGCCTCGCCACCGGCGGATCCGTCCCCGAGGCCCGAAACGCCCGTTCCCAGCCTCCCGCGCCGGGCCTCGCCATCGCCTCGCCGCCGTCGTCTTCTACCGCCGTCGCCGCCATGACCTAGCTTGGGAGCGAGCAGAGGAGCCGCTCGCTCCCCTGTGCGTTGACCTCGGCCCCGTGGGCCATGGCCTTCTCCACCGGCCCAGCCCAACGCCCAGATCCGGCCTGCCTCCAGCCTCCTACACCGACCGGGCCTTGGCCCAGGGTGAGCAGCCCCGCCCCCTCTCCTGTGCACTTGTGGGCTGACTAGATTCGGCCCGATGCGTGTTTTTTTTCCTGCCAGATTTTAACATTTATCCAGAGTTTACTATTTTACAGAAAAGTCCTTCAACATCATGCATATAATAACTCCACAACGGTGCATTGGATTAAAACAAACTTTATATGTAAAATGCTTAGTTTTTCATCTAGTTTCATAATATCCCACTTTCATCCTTGTTAAAAAATGTTTAACTTGCTGTTTATTTAAATTTGCATAAATGTCATGCTAAAATGATTTATTTCATAACTTAATAACCGTAGCTCGGTTTTAAATGTTCTTTATATGTAAATGGGGTGGAAAAATGCCTAGTTTAACATGGTCCACTTTATTTTCCTGTTTAACAACTTTAAAATATGGTTTAGGGCAGAACAGTAGCAAATTCATAATATGCATATGAGGATTTTCCGAATTGTTGTTTGTTGTTCCGCCTCATTTAAACTTGCCTAAATATT
>JAHHZJ010000272.1:0-47817 GCA_021437245.1 Aegilops speltoides | reverse complement strand
AATCTTTATTTATTTATTTTGGGTGATAGACTTTGGTGTGTATGCTGGTTATTCATGTAGTTGAATCCTTTCTTTGTCTTTCTTTTCCCTTTTTGTTTCTATCTCTGTGTTTGTTTCAAGTTCCATCGAGTGCATATTTGTATGTTAGTAATTTACATTTCAAAAATGACGGGCTTACAATATATATCACATGCAATTTTGGTGTTCAGATATTATAAGTTTTAGTAATATGCTAAATGCAAACTCACATGTCCTCTTAAATTTCTTCATAGTTTATTGTAAAAGGTATACTCAACTAGTTAATCTCAAATATTTTTAGCTGACCAATATTTAATTCACTCCCATAAATACGATTCGTTTGAGACCGTAATAGCTAGCGAATGTTCCTTGAGAAGCATGGTGTTTGCGAATGTTTTTATGACAAGTTCTTCAAACACACATGACAATTTCTTTAGGAATACATGACAAATTATGCAAAGAAGGAATTTTGCTGTGAAATTTGCCGTGTTTGATTGAAGAAATTGTCATCCCACAACATAAAAATTCCATGAAAAACGTTCGCAAATGCCACCCCTCACATGGGACGTTCGCTGAATAGCATCACCGTTGTTCGTTCGTGTAAGAACATTTACCAAGATTTTCCTAATACAATGTGGAAACACATAACCACCATTCCTTCCGTACAAACGACTCCAACTTTTCTTAAGCAGATAGGAGAATGATGATGAGCGGAGGGAAAACAAACCATTGAAGGCCCACTAATCCAGATCGTAGAAAAGTATGATACTCCTACGAGGCAGGACCGCAGCAGTAGAGTAGTGTATGATGCTTCAGTGTTCCAGAAAAAAAAGATTAATTAGAATGGGGAAAGAAGAATCCAACACCAATTGGCTACGTTATGATTGTAGCCTTGCACAATCTCCCGGCACAGGTATAAATGAGAAGCAGCCATGGACGCCATGGGCCTCGCGTGCTGACAAAGCCACACTTATAAGCCACGGACAACACGCCGCCTCCTCAGCAGCCGCGCCACAACCGAGGCACCCACGCGGGCGCAGCCCAACCCGAGAGCAGAGCAGAGCAAAGAGAGAGGATAGAGGGAGATTGATCGATGTCTTCCACATCGGTTCCGCCGCCGGTGCCGCCGGAGCGGAGGGTGCCCGTGGTGGTGCCGGTGGTGCCCCACTTGGCCGAGGGAGGAGGAGGTGGCGGGAGCGGGGACGATGCGCGCGGGGGCATGGCGGGGATATCGCCGAGCATCCTTATCATCGCCGTAATCGTGGTGGTGATGCTTCTGGCGTCGATATCCATCCACTACTTCATCCGCAGTCTCTGCCGCCGCTCCTCCGCCTCGGGGCCCTCCGCGCCGCCGCTCCCGCTCGTGGCGGTCCGCAGCTCCGCGGTGGCCCCGGCGGCGGCGGCGCCCGTGGCCGACCAGGGAAAGGAGGCGGCCGCGGAGAGGGAGCGGCTCATCGGGCGCCTGCCGCTCTTCACGCTGGCGTCGTCCCTCGCCGCGCTGCCCAGGTCGTCCAGGGACTGCGCCGTGTGCCAGTGCGTGTTCTGCGCCGACGACGAGCTCCGCCTCCTGCCGGCGTGCCGCCACGCCTTCCACTCCAGCTGCGTCGACCCGTGGCTCCGCGCCAACCCGTCCTGCCCGCTCTGCCGCGCCTCCATCGCGCTCCCGTACCCGCCGCTCCCCGAGCTCCTCCGCGTCGAGCTCGGCAGCGTTAGCAGCCGCCGCTCCACGTCGTCGTCCTCCTCCGCGGCCGTCGCCGCAGCGCCGCCAGAGGGAGTCCGCGCATACCCGCTCCCCAACTCCAACACCAACACGGAGTACCTCGTGGAGGAGGACCTCCAGGTGGTCCTCAAGCCGCCCAGCACCGCCAACCCTGCGCCACCGCCGCCCCCCACGGCTCGAATTACCGGCGAGCCGAGCCAGCAGCTGGCGGAGCGCGGGCTGTCGTCGTCCGTGACGCCGACAGCGTCGTTCAGGTCGGTGGGGCGTTCCAGCAGCAGGTGGAGCAACCGGTGGAGCAGCCGTTGGAGCAGCGGGCGGTGGAGCAGCCGGTACGACGCCGGGAGCGTGACGGCCGCCGCCACGGCCGAGTGGTGGTGGGACATGGACGGCGGGGTGGCGCCAGCGTCGCGGCGGGCCGAGTCCGAGGACGGCAGCGCCTTCTACGGGTTCGTGCGGTGGCTGACGGGAGCATACTAGCTACTCCTACGTAGCAAACAGCGCGTTCCAACGGCGGGACAAGCTCCGGCCTCCGGCGCCGCAGCCCCGGCGAGCCGGACGGCGACGCGCATGCAGTGTAATCTCCAAACTGCCCCTAAACCGGATGGATTCTGATGCCGCTGCCGCTGCCGCAGTCTCTGCTTTTGGGCATCCCCCGACCTTCTCTCTCTTGGTTTCTTTTGGGTGCCGTACGGATTACAAAACTGGCTCCGACTTGGAGAATGTCGGCGGGAAGGCTGAGGAATTCGCTCGGGGACTCCCCTCCCCTTCCTTCCTTCCTTGAAACGAAACGAAACGAAACGAAAATTCCACATCTTCCCAAGCTTTCA
This sequence comes from Aegilops speltoides, assembly GCA_021437245.1. NCBI lineage: Eukaryota > Viridiplantae > Streptophyta > Magnoliopsida > Poales > Poaceae > Aegilops > Aegilops speltoides. The sequence goes on along the minus strand of JAHHZJ010000272.1, from coordinate 45,252 downwards.
GCTAGTGTCTGCTCTTACTCTAGTACGTGCTGCATTTTGATTTGAGTTGTAGTACTCCTATACTGGACGGTTTGTAATTTTCATTCCATTGGTCACTGTGGATTGCAAGGCCAGTGCAGTGCAGTGGCGAAGAGAGAGTGATTTTGCTCTCTGTCTCATGTGTGCCACAGTGCGAGACTGTGTGCGTCGTAGCGTGCTACAGGAAACCAGGGGACAGCGGTATGCTTTGAGGCAGGGCAGGCAAAGAAAGCATTTGTTGTGTGTAGGCGTAGAGATTGCACATGGAGGGAGGTGTTGTTAGGATACGGGTGCAGATTCCTGGTCCATGCCATGCAGCATGAGCATGATCATGAGCGTGAGATCAAGAACTCGGCTCTACTCGGATGGAAAAAGGACTTGGCTGTCCCATTGGACAAGTAATCATCTCCTAGTAGTAGCTAGCATGAGTATATTATTACCTACTGTTAGTTCGAAGTGATCATTTTTGTTGAACCAATGTAGTGTTCCAGTGATCATATCATATCTGCATGCATAAAGTGGGTGATGGGTAGGTCTGGGCTGGAGAAACTTTGCTTTGACTGTACCCCTGCACTGACTTGACCTGTCTGCCTGCCTTGTCTTTCTTCTTCCTCCTCGGCACCTCATCCATACCATACCATCCTCATGCTGTGTGTACAGCAGCGATTTGCTTGCACTGAAGACAATGGCTTGGTGCATTTTTTAGCCAGAACACTCAATTGGTATTCTTGCCTTTGCCTTGGAGTAGCACTCCCCGGTCCTTTTTACTCTTCATATAAGAGCATCTATATGAGCATCTACAGTCAGGATGGACAAATCCACCCCATCAAACACTCGCGGACGCGCCCAAAAAGAGCATCTACATCCACGGTGGACAAATCCGGTCCATCAAACACCCGCGGATGCACCTGGGCGCGTCCGCGGACACTGACCGGTCACGTCTTAGATAATGCAACCCACATCCGGACATCTTAGTTATCATGGTGCTGTTTGAATTGTGACTAATGTTTGCCATATATTGCCGCATTATTTTTGCCACACTTGCCTAACTTGAGTTGCTTAAATTGTTAGCTACACTTTGGCTTGCCTATAAGGAAATCTTACCACACTTTTTATGTCTATGACATATGTGGTTCACTTCTCATAAAAAATATTCTTGCCTTAGGTGTGGCTAGAACCAAACCCCCACCTAACTTGATCAAACTTGTCTAAGGTAAGGTGTGGCAAGTGTGGCTGGACACCAAACAGCCTCCATATCTCAAATCTATACAAACTCATACAACTACGTCGATGCATTAGACACATCGTCCGACTACTCCATCGCTACTAACGTGCCATCGGACTACCGAAATTTGGCATGTTCTGCTATGGTGGAGATCATCGACGGCTGCCCTTGCCCTTCCCGACGCTCTTGCCATCCTTCTCGCGGAAGCATCGGTCTGTGCACGCGCACGGTCACCTCTGCGGGCATTTGAGGGGCCGGATTTGCAAAGTACAGCCGTAGATGCTCTAAATTTGGTCAAAAGTCGATGAGGTTACATCAGATAAATCTTATATGCAAAGTAAAAAAGACAGTGAAGTACTGTTTTTGAATGCGTGTGTTCATCTGATATCGTGAGCTGCTGCTGCTGCTGCTGAGGTCCATGCAATGCAAAGCAAGGTCGCTTTGACTTGGTTGCTGTCTCAAGGGGGGCAAGCAAAAGCAAAAGGAGGCCTGTGGCTGTGGCCTGCCTCTGATTCTGGAGAGACTCGGCATGCAACTTCCTTTCTGCTTTTTCCTTCTTTTCTTTTTCCCTATCCTACTACTGAGAGACGGGCGCAGAGGCAGTGGGTAGGTACGTACGTAGCTGCTGCTGCGGCTACCTCTTTTCAGCGATGTTTGTTTGCTGGATCGTGAATCGTGACCAGTGCTTGCTTGTCCATGGTGGCGTGCTGCTCAGTCGAGTCAAATGTGCGTTGCGTCGACCGATTGACTCCACGCGCACGGCAGGGGTACGTACGTACGTTCGTACGGTGGGTGCCATTCTGTGCACCATCTTTTATGGGCCGGCCAGGCGACCAACGTGATGTACGTTGCGCTTAACCGTCATCGTCGGAGAAAGAAAAGACCGAGCTGTACCACGTTTGCTTTGCTAGCCGGTACTGCTGGTCAGCGTGCAGAGGTGTGAACTCAATGAATCCGAGCGAAAAAAAGCTTTGGTGCAAGCAACAATGCTGGTGGAGCCGGACTGCTCGCTGGGGCACGCACATGAGCACCTACCTGGCCATATATCATAAGTACTATGTAAGCTATAGCCAGGCAAAGAGGTAATAGCACCCCAGGTCCCTGTACTTGCATGTCTGGTGATGGTTTAGTCCTTGTACTTGAAAAAGTGAACTATTTCAGCCTTGAACTTGCAATGAAGGAGCAAATTTAGTCCAAACCCAATCAGAACTTGCCAACTGGATGCCAAGTGGACTGGCTGGTCAGCGCGTGACTTTTTGCACTTAGCCCCCTGCTTTATTGCCTTATCAACCCGCAGTTCAACACAGTGTGGCACCTGGTGTGTTGGTATATTCGTTGGAATATGCTGTCGGCAGCTCACACACTCACTCACCTCTCTGCCCCCTCGCTTCCTTCCCTGCTCCAACTCGTCGCCGCCCGTTGCTCACGTCGCCGCCGTCCGCCTCGCCTCCGTTGCCCGCTTCGCCGCCATGGTATCGTGGAGTGAAGGATCCACTCGTCGTCCGACGGCTACTCTCACACAAGTGAGGTTAGTTCGTCACTATGCCTCTAGCAATTAGGGTTAGGGCTCCTGCTCCAGATCTTGAAATGGGGTATTTTTTGTTGGCGCCGCCTCCTCGCAGCGCCGTTCTTCTTCTTCCTCTCATCTCACATGAACTCACATCATGGAGAAATTCTACACAGACACACACACACACACACCAAGGAAGAGCACAAGAGCTTTGCGTAGAGGCCCCGCCTTGGTGTAGACATGATGGCTACATCTTTTTCTCACCCTTTCATTTGCTCTTTCTCATTCACTCATAACCTTAAATACCAAGACAAAAGAGACACACACGATCGCCACCGCCACACTCTACCGCTAACTCCTACTACTCCATTTTGATGGTTATCCACTAATGACCGAATCAACTCACAACTCCATGCACATAGCTAGCCAACAACTCGACACATCAAGCCGCCCAACCAACTCAATATGGCGGCTAATCGACCGTGATCCACGCCTCCTGTATGCATGCGGCTAACAATCTATGCATGTCAAGATTACTACTAACATTTTTCCTCTTAATCTTGACTTGCCTTCGCCGGAGTTGTCGTAGCTCCCGTCGTCGTCGTCGCCACGACCGTGACCCAGCCCGCGGACCCGACCTGGTGCAACGACGCCGGTCGCAGCGCCACGGACCTGAACTGGCGCACTTGACGCCGGTCCCACCATGCTCCGTCACGTCTCCGGCGACGTACACCGAGCTCCTCCTCCGCCGCGACACACGCTGACGTCCCTCTGCGCCCGACGTCCCTACAAGCCCGGCGCGCTTCGACGAGCCTAATCGCATGCATCCCGCGACGTCTCGCAGACAGCCGACGCGCTTCCGACGAGCCCGACGCACAGTCGTCCCGCACGTCCTCAGCACTCGACGCGCTGACGAGCCCGACGCACGGTCGTCCCGACGCCCCAGCGAATCCATCGCGCCCGACGAGCCCGACCACACACGCCTACACCGCGGTCTGGCGCGCGCCCATACACGCGCCCGACACGCCCGGCACGCGCCCATACACGCGCCCGACGCGTCCGACACTAGCGCCACGGCTTATTCCGGCCAACACTCACCCCTAAGCTGTGGCCTCGCCGCACGGCCTGCTGACAGGGACCCTGGCTCGTCGTTGTCGCCTCGTCGCCATGTACGCCTCCGCTGCATCTCCGGCACAAACCGCCGCTCGCTGCCGCTCGCAGTCCCGTGCGCCGCCACGCCGCGTCTCCGTGCCACGCGCCTCGATGGTTGTCGCGCCGAGCCGTCGCGACCTCTGCGCCACCACGCAGGTCCTTCGCGACCCCCTCGTCTCCACAACCGCCGCGCCCTTCGCGCACATGACATCACACCGCACAGCCTTGGACTCGCCAGCGTTGCGTTGCCGCCACGCTTCGCCGCGCGCCGCAGCCGATGCCTCCATGTCGGCGCGCATGCGCGCGCGCGCCATGGACGCCATCACGCCATCACTGCGGCCTCCTCGCCGCGCCGCGCACCTCCATAGAACGACACACGGTCCAGAGCATCGCGCAGCTGCCGGCGAACTCCGCCACTGCCGGCACGCCTCCGGCACGGCGAATCACGCCAAGACGAATTGGCTCATGATACCAATTGTTGGCGCCGCCTCCTCGCAGCGCCGTTCTTCTTCTTCCTCTCATCTCACATGAACTCACATCATGGAGAAATTCTACACAGACACACACACACACACACACCAAGGAAGAGCACAAGAGCTTTGCGTAGAGGCCCTGCCCCTTGGTGTAGACATGATGGCTACATCTTTTTCTCAGCCCGCTCGGCTGCTCTTTCTCATTCAGCTCATAACCTTAAATACCAGTACAAAAGAGACACACACGCACTGGCCAGCCGCCACACTCGGCTGCTAACTCCTACTTCTCCATTTTGATGGTTATCCACTAATGACCGAATCAACTCACAACTCCATGCACATAGCTAGCCAACAACCTGGACACATCAAGCCAGCCAACCAACTGAATATGGCCCGGCTAACTAACCGTGATCCACGCTCCTGTATGCATGCGGCTAACAATCTATGCATGTCAAGATTACTACTAACATTTTTCTGACTATAATGTGTTGTAGGCTCCTGCTCCTACCACCATTTTCTGCTCTGAGTGGAGAGGCCTTGCTCCAGATCTTGCAGCTAGATGCGAACACCAGTGTGTATGTGAGAAGTTTGTGTCTTTTGAATCAGTTGATAGTGGAAGGAGGTATCTTGCATGTGCACAAAAGGTTAGTAGATCTACTGGAATGTGTCATCTTACTGTGATCTGTGTAATAGTGTGTCAACAAAAGTTATCTGAAGAAAATTCAGTTCACTGAAGAAAAATGCAGTTAATTAACTGAATTTTTCAGTTAACAGCATATTGTTGTCATGTAAGAACATTTGAAATAACACATTCTTTCAGTTAACAGCATCTTGTTTTCATGCAACAACATTTAAATTAACTGAATTTTTCTGTCAACAGCATCTTGTTTGTGAACCTAACTAATTTTTGCAGTTAACAGCAGTTTGATAGTTAACTGCATCTGAATTTAAATGAACTAACTGAACTAAACTTAACTTAACAACATCTAGTTTGTGAAATAACACAATAGCAACATTTCAGTTAACCCAAGCTTTTTTCACTTATGTAAAGTTGTTTCTTTCTTATATGCAGGAAATACCTAAATGCAACTTTGTGGAGTGGATTGAGCCTGAATGGCCTGTCACTCTGAAGATGAGTTTAGCTAGGGTTTGGGGCATGTATGAACATGAGAACAAGCTAAGGCTCAGAGAAAATGTAGTTAATGCTGAAGAAAATTTTAGGGTTGTCAAACAGAAGGAAAAGATGGAAAAAGATCTAAGGTTTTTTAAAGTAGATTTTGCCAAGATGGTGGCTGACAAGGAGCAGGCAATTACTGAGTTGGGCAATGCAAGAATTGCTCTTTCTAACCTAGAGCAAGAGCTTGAGAAGAAGAAGCTTTCTGAGAAATCTAGCACTAGCATTCATCAGGTTTTGAGGGCTAAGGCAGAGAAAGAGAGGGATGAGATGAAGCAACAGATGGATGAGATGAAGCAACAGATGGACAACATGAAGGAAGAGATGGACAAAATGGTGTCACAAAGGGATGAGCTGAAGAAGGAGAAGAAGAAACTAGAGTACATGATTGGAGATTTATTCAAGCACAAGGAGGATACCAAGAGCAAGATAAGGAGGGTGAAGGAGATCTTTGATGAATTTGAATAATTCATTGTTGGTGTAATGCTCCCTTAAGTTGGAGCTATTAATTAGTTGTACTCCTTTAGTGAACTTGGTTGATTTGTATGCCTGTATTATGTAAGGCACTGAATTGGTATGACTGCTTTTAGTTAACTGAATTTGTATGACTGCCCAAGTTATGTTGTTGCAAGTTGTTATTAGATAACTGCATTTTTTTACAGTGTTACTGCAGATTCAGTAAACTGAATTTCCAGTTCATTGAAGATTCAGTTAATTTCATATTCAGTTAACTCAATTTGTCTCTTTTTGCATGTCTACTTAACTGAAGTTGTAGTTAACTGTATGAGTTAACTTCATGAGTTAATCAGACTTGTTTCAGCTTAACATGAGTACAACTGAATATGAGTTTAATCAAGATGAGTTAATGAATGTTTAACTATAGAAAGCATTGTGTACTGAATTTGTCTCTCATGTACTGGTAGGTGGAGGTCAAAATGTACCGAATTGGAACTACACAGAGATAAACTAGTAGAAGTACCTGATGAATCTACAATATTAAATTTATGCTATTTTTGGACAGAACAACACATGCTATCTATAGTACTACACACCACATTGTACAACAGCATGGCAAAGACAGCAACAGCAACATGGCAAGCATAGCAGCAGCAACATGGCAAACACAGCAGCAGCAGCATTGTAACCAAATATAACACAACAGAATAGCAACATTGCAGCAAAGGATCAGTAGATCATCATAGCATCACTAGATCATCATAGCATAGGAGTTCAACCATAACCTTGCATCAGTTCAACCATAAACTTGCAGCAGTTCCCATTGCAGAATTACAGATAACTTATGTGCTGAAGCTATAATCAGCACACCTAACTTAACTAAACGCAAAATAGTTCTAACTTATATCCTGAACTTATAAGCAGCATACCTAACTACTTCACCTTCTTATTCACATCTTCAGTCCTTCTTCACATCTTCAGGCGCTTGAGACGGTCTGAGCGGCGCACCTTCCCTGCAGAAAACCTTTTTGCACCCTTGTTGCCGATCCTTGCCGGCTCCGCCACCGCTACCTCCTGCGCTGCCTCCTCCACCATCTCTTGCTTCACGATGGCTGGCACATCTGGAAGGAGGTCCACTTCGATTGGACGAGCCCTATGACCACCATCCCTGGCGTCAACGATGGGCACCACCATCTCGATCTCTGGCTCGTCATCGTCTGACAGGACGGTGACCTTTATCTCCTCCTCGTCAGACGTGCCAGTGTCCCCCCTGTATCCAGAGTCATTGTCGGAGTCGACCTTGCAATACTTGGAGTCGTCGTCGTCGGACGACCCTGCATCGGAGATGTCGTCATGGACGAGGAGCTCAGGCTGGAATCTATCCCAGTAGGCGATGTTGACCGGCGCGGGGAGGGCCAGGACGACGCCGCGCATGCTCTGCGCCCTAGACGCGATGCGGAACGGATCTGGGTGCGGCGAGGGTGTGGTGGCAGAGAGATACATCCACCACCTCGCCCGCTGCCTCCGGTCGTTGGAGCGCGTCTCCATCATGGCGAAGCGGAGGATCAGCGGAGGTGCAACCCCCGGCCTGGGGGGCATTGCCCGCCGCTTCTCGTCGTCCGTCATGATCTTGATGAGGCCGCGGGCGTGGTGGCGCATCATGCCGATGTTAGGGAACCAGCGCGCGATCTCCCGTAGATCCGCACGGGTCGCCTGGTCGTCGCCGGCGAGTTCCTCGATCGCTCGCTGCCACGCCGGCGAGTCCATGGCGTGTACCTTATAAATACCTTATATCTATTCTGTTCCACCCACTCCTTTGGGTCTCCTAGAGGGACTAGAGTGTACCCATATGCCTTCAAATATGTTTGAACAGTATAGCATTCATGAACCATGGTCTCGGGATCAATTCTCTCCTCCTGCAACAAGCTACAAGATGCCCACAGTACTACCCCAACGCCATCTCCTGCAATCACAAGTGTGCAAGCAGAGGTTCACTGTAGCTAGAATTACTGGACCGAACTTTGAACATCTGTGCCGCCTTCGATACATGACAATTTGCAGCAAACTCAATATTCTTGTCCAATTTCTTCTTGATCTTAGGGCATATCCTCTGGTGAGCCCACTTTTCTATAGCTTCGCTCTGCTTACTCACTAGCCTGTGCATGATCTTGTAGAAAATGTATTCAAGCATACTAAGCACTGGCATCTCTCTACCATCAAGGATGTAGCTGCACAAAGAGTGTAAGAATTCAGTTATGTATGATGTGCATAGCAATACTAATGATATACTGAAAGCACAGAGTTTTAGAACCAAAATTAACATCTAATTCACCTGTTAAACACTTCAGAGTTATTGTTGAGCAGAATATCACATTTGGGAAATTCACTAAAATATGCTTTGCACCAAGTCTTTGGCTCCAGCCTTTCAGTCCAATGAAATGCAGCTGGGCAGTGATCATCCATCCTCTGACAATTTTCTCTCCACTTAACTTTGTTAGGTGATCTTGCAGTGGCCCACAGGTCTTGCTTCAGAACCTCCCCTTTGTGCTTCTCATTGAAGTTCTGGTAGATGTGCCTCACACAAAACCTGTGTTCTGAGTCAGGCTAAACTTTATGCACAACATTTATTAAACCTTTCTGCTTGTCACTCATAATTGTGTAGGGAGCAGTGTTAATGATGTTGAGATCATCTTTCAAACTGGTCAGAAACCACTCCCATGAACCAGTGCATTCTACTTCCACCCAACCCATGGCAATTGGGAAAATGCAGTCATTAGGGTCAATACCTACAGCACTAAGCAGCACTCCTTTGAACCTTGTTTTCATATGACAGCCATCAATGAATATAATTGGCCTGCAGCCCTTTAGCCACCCTCTTTTGCATGCATCATAGGACCAATATAATGTTTTCAAACACTTCCTGCCCAATGGAAACTTGGTATCCTTGACAAGTTCAGTAGTAACCAGAAATGTAGACCTAGGATTTTTGGTCCTTAATTCATTCCCATAATCCCATAACCTGCTGAACTGCTCCTCCTCATCACCATGGATCTGATTAAGTTCTTGCTTTTTAGCCCTTGCTAGCTTCCATCTATTAGGGGTAACATTGAATTCACTAGTACATTTTCTTGAAAATGTGTCAAGTGACATCTTCTAGTCATCTCTGAACTGATCTATGAAAAAGTTGCACAAGAATTTAGCTGTCAAATCTTTTATTTGCCATTTCTTCTGGCAAACATGATCTGAATTGTCAGCCTTTATGACAAATCCTCCAGTCCTATTGTCATAGCTAGCCTTAAGCAACCAAGGGCGGCCTGCAGTACACACTGCCTCCAATCTTATCTTATCATTCTTCAGTTTCTTGATCTGCACTCTGTTCCTTATTGAATATGCAGTAAGAGCTTTCCTCAGCTCAACCACATCAGCAAAGACCATGCCCACTTTAAAAACAGGTGATTTCATGTCCACCTTGGAATTGAAAGCTTTGAACTTGTACTTAAGTTGCTCCTGTTCTTCAGTGGAGATGTCAAGATCTTCATCATCAAGTAGGTTGTCAGGCTCAACCTCTTCTTCCTCTAGCTCAGCTTGTTCATTAACATCAAAGTCAATGTTCTCTTCATAAAGATCATCATCACCATCATCTATGTCATAATCACTATCACTGAAATCTGAATCTGACATCACATTATGTTCAGATTCAGACTGTGCACCATAACTAAGCAAATTATCTTCAGACTGCAAATCTGCTGCAACCTCTGAAAGGGGACATTCAACATTCACTGAAATGAGGCTGTGAGATGATGGTGCACTGCCTACAACAACATTTGAGATGTCCATTGTGTCAGGGCTCTGAAATGATGGCACTATCAAATCTTCCCTAAAGTTACTGATGAAATCTGAATGGTCCACCATGATTACAAGCACTTTATGCTTAGCACTTTCTCTGATCATTTGCTGCACATCTTCATCACCTCTAATTCTCACCATCCCATCTGAAATTGGTTTTCCAGGTCCTGACCAGTAAATTATGTGTTCACGGACATGATATCCCAGCCATTTTAGATGCTCTTCAATGACTGCATATGAGAATGTGCCAGCATCAACATAATCAGTCACCTCCACAGATGGACTGTAATACTCCATGCTATTTATTGCTCCACAGAAAATTCCACCATGCTCAAGTTCCAGTGTAAAGAAAGGAGTATCCACACTCTGGCCCATTGCTGAATCACACACTACACCCACATAGAGCAGAATATAAGCACAAACATCAAGATAACAAGAATATAGCAGAATATAAGCTCATTTAGTTAGTTAACTGCAAACATTCAGAATATAAGCACATTCAATTAACTAGCATGCAGAATATAAGCACATTCAGTTAACTGCAAACATTCAGTTAACTGCATCTTCTAAATGCAGTTAGTTAACTACAAGCATCGAGTTAACTAACTATTACAGATTTAGGAGAACAAATCCAATACAACAAAGTGCAGCAATATACTTAACTGAAGAATTATCAGTTACTGCTTCTTCAAGTGCAGCAATATATTTACTGAAGAAATATTTAGTTAACTGCATCTTGCAGACTAGCTGAACAAATCTATAACAACTCAATATTTATGTTACACACATGATCTATTGGCTATTCCACACAATTTTGCAGTGCCTACCATGCGTACTAAATACAGAGCACTGGATGAACCCTAAACCTTTACCACAAATAGAAATACCTAAACCCTAGCCTGGAATTTGTGGTCAAAATCAGTTCTTTAGGCCGCTGGAAGGACAAAAGCAATAGGCACCACTCGATGTACAAGAATCGCTCTCAAAACACGCCGATCCGCCGTTGCTACGTGCGATCAAGGAGGAGAAGGGAAGCAGAGGAGGACGAACAGAGCACATGAAAAAAACTAACCGTAGTCAGGCGGGAAGACACCGTGCGGCCTGACTTGATGGATGGAAGGAGGCGGCTGCACACCGCCGGTGAGCTCCGGCGAGGTGGCCATGGGGGCTGACGCCAGCCGCGGCCAGCTCGAGTGGCAGCGTCTCGCTCGGTCGGAGGGATAAGGACACGAGGGAACAGGAGATAATGATTGACCAGGGGGAGACACATTTATTTCAGGTGTTTTCGATGGCATATTGCGGGTTGATAAGGCAAGAAAGCAGGGGGCTAAGTGCAAAAAGTTACGCGCTGACCAGCCAGTCCACTTGGCATCCAGTTGGCGTGTTCTGATTGGGTTTGGACTAAATTTGCTCCTCCATTGCAAGTTCAAGGATGAAATAGTTCACTTTTTCAAGTACAAGGACTAAACCATCACCTGACATGCAAGTACAGGGACCTGGGGTGCTATTACCTCCCATGCAAATAACGTTGCATATGCGGTGTCAGACAAGGAGCTAAGTTGAACAAAGTAAAGCGGGAAATCAACTGCGGCCGCTGTCGACTCTCTTAGTAGTATTACACTATTACCCAGTGGGATCGTTGGCTGGAGAAGGACAGTGATTTCTTTTTCCCCACGCACACGCTGCGGTAAAACGCGAACACAACCAAACAAAAACCAAAATCCCCGCACACACGCGTTCGTTGCCGCAAAGCGAGCCATGCGTCATGCGTTAGCGCACCCACATATGGCCACTTGCATTGCGTCCTAGCTACCGCATTACACGTCGGCGGCGCCATCACCCGCTCGACCCGAAATTTCACTCCAGGAGGATGGAGCTCGCGAAATTCTGCTCTCCGGGCGCGCGCGCTGATCCGTTCCGAGCCGATCGTGATATATGTGCGTGTCGCCGGATCATTCGCCAGCTTGTGTTACGTGTGCACGTCCCCGGTGAAGAAATTTCATCTGGCGGTACGTAGGCAGCCAGGAGGTCGCCGTCCGTCCAGAGTCGAGTCACCATCTGAGTTGGACTGAACTGGCTAGCTACTTGGCTAGGGCAAGCGATTGTAAGCTGCATGCATGCTTTCGCCCTGCGTGTGCGTGCTTGGTCCCCAAGTTAAATCAGATCACGGCCTGGGTTAATCTGCCGCGATGTTGACCGGAGATACGAAGGTTAACCTAACCCCATTAGTTTAGCACGAGCATGATACTCGCACACGCGAGCGGCTGCCGAGTGTGCCGATAGGGCTGAGTGTCGAGTGGAAACGCAACGCAACCCTGCGTCGCATTGACGACCAGGGGGTCGCCGGGCGCCACGCCACGCCACGCATTGACGACAAGTCGCCAAGGTCGGCAGATCCATCTGTTTCCACCTCACCTAAGAGGCTAAGACCAGTGAACGCAAGGCTCTGTTTGACTCATGACTAAGACTTTTTTGGTGTGACACTGACGCGGAGTATATGTTACTAGCATAACGCACATGCGTGTTAGATCTTTTTTTTTTTTTTGCAAGCAATAATGAGAGCGAAAAAGTATGATATTCTTATTGTTGGGGATTTCCATATCCCTCGTTGAGGTAACTTAGTGTTGTTCAAATTTCTCCGTTCGTGTTATTCGAATGAGTTTGTTAACAAGACTTGATCAACCTTGTTAGTGGATTCATTTTGATGATCACGAGATGGATGAAACTAGAAGGCACAACATTCTAGACTTCTTTATTTTCTGTTATTTTAGAATAAATAAAGCAAAAATAGTATTATCTCTGTCTGCTTTTTGAATTATCCGCAATAAAAATAGTCCGAAATAAAAGTGCTCCAAATGCCCCCGCAAATTTAGTATGATTTTTTCTCGAATATTTGGGGATTTTAGGCACCGAAAATCTGCAGAGGGCAAGCACCAGACACAAGAGTGAGGGCGCTACCTGCCTCTCGGAGCCTCGTGGCACCCCTCCACTTATGCCAAGACCCACACACTTCATCTTCTACCCAAAAATCCCCATCCAGCTCAAGGCAGTTCTAGCTGCTTGCTGCGATTTTCGATCTCTTAGCTCAAAGCTCCATTCACAAAACTGCTTTGGGAGATTGTTGGTATGTGACTCCTCCATTGGTCCAATTAGTTTTTGTTCTAGTGCTTTTTCATTGCAATTTTTGCTGCATAGGTTACCATGTTCTTGAGCTTGCATGTTAAATTTTTGAGGTCTCAAGCAATTCCAATGCACTATAGGCTCTAGGCCCTTGTAGGAGTAGTTGCTACCAATCTTGTTTAGTTTTATTCACTTTTATTTTGAAGTTACTAAAATTTCAGAAATTTTCGTAAAAGAATTATGCTTAGAAGAATGTACCAAGGTGGTTCCCGGAAAGAAAGGGCCAAGGATTGCTATACGTGAGCAACATGTTGGATTGCCGAGGGACGAAATGTACGGCTTGTGAGTGGCCATCCGATGATTTTATGGTTGGTGCTTCAAGGAGGAATTTGACACATATGTGCGATGCCGAAATGGAGGATTTCTTACAAGATAAGTGTCCCGGTACTATCAATCGACCGATTCTTTGTGCGGAGGTTCCAATATATATGTGCCCGTAATTCTCCTAGTGTCATGTTTGATATTTATGATACATCTTATACCATGGATTTTAAGGATTTCACAAATGCTTGCAAACCCGCAAGGGTAATATTAATGATCCTCGCAAATCTGAATTTAGAGATTTTCTTGCTAGTATTACTATGGGAGAATCTAGGATATAGCACAAGCCACCATAGGGAGCATTCATTTTCGCTATACATTATTTTGCTCTCTTTATTGGTAGATGCATTAACGGTAAAGACGTTGTCACATGTGTGTCCCTGATCTGTGTGTCCTCAAGAAGCCGTTTGTGTTATAAAGGTTATAACTTGGGGGCATTAGTCGAGAGGTTGCGAATAATAGTAGCAAGGGGATTTATTTGGAAGAATTTATGCAACCCGGTAGCTAATTTTCTTAATATAGCCCCAAGAGGGGATATGATTTTACCTCCTGCTTATTTGGATAAAGAAGCTATGTTCAATCATCATTTTCTTGAGAGGAATGAACAATTCCTCCATTATCGACTAATCTATGACAAACGCAACATCGCCCCGATACTCTTCCCCGCCCCTACCTTTTTGATTATCGCAAAGGAAGATATGTTGTCACCAGGAGGAAGCATTGAATACGAGAGGGAGTGGAGGCAGTCGCCAAAGACGCTGCAAGCTCAGAGGCGGTTGCCATTGCATCTCAAGACAACCCCGTTTCACTTATGGATATCAGCCAGCGATCCTCGGTATTAGACCAACTTAGGCCAAAAGCCTAAGTTTGGGGAGACGATTTCACCGACTTTACATTCATGTTCACACATTAGTCGTCGGTGCTCATACTCTTTCATTGTATTATCCATGCTAGATTAAATTTCTTTTTCTAGTTTTCTTCTGTGTTCGTTAAACCTTAAGAAAACCAAAAAATAGTTAGTTTAGAATTTATGCTTGTAGTAGAAATTAAAATGAAAACCCAAAAAGATTTCTAGTTCTTCTTCTTACTTGTTGGGAGCTGTAAATAGTTTTATTTTTTTTCTTTTGGGTCGAGAAGACTATATTGAAAATTTTAGTGGCTCTTATATGCATGATTGTTTAACTAATTTAGATCCCATATTATCCTGCTTCTCTCTTGAGTTGAATGCTAGCAGATTCCAGCTTTAGTCCAATGCACGGCACTCTTATTATTATACACATCGCTCGGTCGTAAGTGATAGGCAATAATGACTATATATGATGGACTTATTGGGATGAGAAAAGCTGGTATGAACTCGAATTCTCTTGTTTTTGTAAATATGATGAGTTCATCATTTCTCGAAATGCTTATTATGAAGTAAACATATTTGCAATGACATTTAGAGATTATAGTTGTGCCATGCTTGATTAGCTATGAGTTATAATGGTTTACCTTGCATGCCAACATGCTATTAGAATGATTATGATGTGATATGATGGGATGGTATCCTCCTTTGAATGAATTGAGTGACTGACACATGTTCACGCATGTAGTTGAATCAAATCAACATAGCCTTCACGATATTTATGTTCATGGTGGATTATATCCTACTCATGCTTGTACTGTAAATTAATTTTAGTGCATGTTTACGACTGTTGTCGCTTCTCTCTTGGTTGTTTCCCGCCTTTGCTAGCCTTCACCATTTCAAGGGAATACTACTTGTGCATCCAAACTCCTTAAGCCCCAAAGTTGTTCCATATGAGTCCACTATACCTTCCTATATATGTATTTACCCGCTGCCCAAGTAAATTTGTATGTGCCAAACTCCAAACCTTCAAATGAAATTTGTTTTGTATGCTCGAGTAGTTCATGTTACAACTAGGGCTGCCTATATCTTCCATGCTAGGTGAGTTATTCTCAAGAAGAGTGGACTCCGCCTCATTCACGAGAAAGGGCAGAACCGGATGCCCATCCCATTATCCAAAAGATCAAAGCAAATCAAAACAATTAAACAAAACTCCCTGTGGCTGTTGTTAGTTGGAGGCACTGTTTCGAGCAAGTCATGGATTGATGCTTGTTGGTGGTGGGGAGTATAAACCTTTACCATTCTGTTTGGGAACCGCCTATAATGCATGTAATATGGAAGATACACCATCCGATAGTTGTTGCATTGACAAGGAAAGTATGCCGCTAAAATGTTATTCAATCTCTATTTTAAAATCGAGCTTTGGTACCTCTATAAACTCGCTCTTACAAGGGCCCATCTATTTACTTTTATGTTGAGTCATCACCTTTCTTATTAAAAAGCACTCACTGAGAGCACAATTGTCATTTGCATTCATTACTATTGGTTTATATTGGGTATGACTTGATCGGATCTCTTTACCATGAAATACAATGTTTAGTCAGTCCTTGATCTTTAAAGGTGCTTCTATTTATGTTTTATGTGGTCAAGAAAGGGCTAGCGAGATACCATTTTGTTATATCATGTTATGATTGTTTTGAGAAAGTGTTGTCATCCAAGTTTTATTATTATGGCTCTAGCTGATTATGTTATTGATATGAGTAATTGTGAGACCTAAGTGTTATTGTGAGAATGGCTAGTTATTAATATTTGTGAAACTTGAATGCTGGCTTTTCATGATACAACAACAAGAGCAAATAGAGTTTGTAAAAGTTTTTCTTTATCACTTTTAGTTTATTAACTGAATTGCTTGAGGACAAGCAAAGGTTTGCTTAGGGGAGTTGATACGCCCAACGTATCTACTTTTCCAAACACTTTGCCCTTGTTTTGGACTCTAACTTGCATGATTTGAATGAAACTAACCCGGATCGACGCTGTTTTCAGCAGAATCGCCATGATGTTGTTTATGTGTAGAAAAGAAAAGTTCTCATGACCTAAAAATCCACGGAGGCACTTTTGGAATTAATAAGAATTTTGGGCGAAGAAATACCAGGGGCCCAGGCTCGTCCACGAGATGGGCGCTCAGGGCGCGCCTCCAATCTCGTGGCTACCCCGACCTCCACCGACCTCAACTCCAACTCCATATATTCACGCTCGGAGAAAAAATAAGAGAGAAAGTTTCATCGATTTACGACACGGAGCCGCCAAGCCCTAATCTCTCTCGAGGGCTGATCTGAGTCTGCTCTGGGCTCCAGAGAGGGGGATTGTCATGTCATCGTAAACCATCCTCCATCACCAATTTCATGATGCTCACCACCGCATGCGTGAGTAATTCCATCATAGGCTTGCTGGACGGTGATGGGTTGGATGAGATTTACTATGTAATTAAGTTAGTTTTATTAGGTTTAATCCCTAGTATCCACTATGTTCTCGAGATTGATGTTGCTATGACTTTGCTATGCTTAATGCTTGTTACTAGGGCCCGAAAGCCATGATTTCAGACCTGAACCTATTATGTTTTCATGAATATATGTGTGTTCTTGATCCTATCTTGCAAGTCTATAGTCACCTATTATGTGTTATGATCCGACAACCCCAAGTGACAATAATTGGGATACTTTTGATGACCGAGTTTGAGGAGTTCATGTATTCACTATGTGCTAATGCTTTGTCCCGTTCTCTATTAAAAGGAGGCCTTAATATCCCTTAGTTTCATTAGGACACCGCTGCCACGGAGGGTAGGACAAAAGATGTCATGCAAGTTCTTTTACATAAGCACGTATGACTATTTACTAATACATGCCTACATTACATTGATGAACGGAGCTAGTTCTATGTCACCCTATGTTATAGCTATTACATGAGGAATCACATCCGCATAATTATCCATCACTGGTCCATTGCCTACGAGCTTTTCATATATTGTTCTTCGCTTATTTACTTTTCCGTCGCTACTGTGACAACTACTACAAAAACCAAAAACATTTATCTTTACTTTTGCTACCGCTACCTTTATTATCATACCACTTTTGCTACTAAATACTTTGCCGCATACTAAGTTATCTGTGTGGTTGAATTGACAACTCAACTCGCTAATACTCAAGAATATTCTTTGGCTCCCTGTGTAATCAATAAATTTGGGTTGAATACTTTACCTCGAAGTCTGTTGCATCCCTCACATCGGGTTATCACTCTCCATGACGAGGAGGAGAACCCTCGGGCTGAGGGTATGTACCAGAGCTATGTGTTTGATCTCTCTCTTGTGTTGTCTATATGGCACGATCTTGATGTATCGCGAGCTTTGCTATTATAGTTGGATCTTATGATGTTTCTCCCTCTACTCTCTTGTGATGAATTGAGTTTTCCTTGAAGTTATCTTATCGGATTGAGTCTTTAATGATTTGAGAACACTTGATGTATGTCTTGTCGTATGATCTGCGGGTGACAATGGGATATCATGTGCCACTTGATGTATGTTTTGGTGATCAACTTCGGGTTCCACCCATGAACCTATGCATAGGGGTTGACATTTTGTCTTGGCTCTTCTAGAGAAACTTTGGGGCACTTTGAAGTACTTTGTGTTGGCAATAGATGAATCTGAGATTGTGTGATGCATATCGATAATCATGCCCACGGATACTTGAGGTGACAATGGAGTATCTAGGTGATCGTGGTTTTAGTTGATTTGTGTCTTAAGGTGTTATTCTAGTACTAACTCTTGAATAGATTGATCCCGAAGAATAACTTTGAGGTGGTTTCGCACTACCATAATCTCTTCGCTTGTTCTCCGCTATTAGTGGCTTTGGAGTGACTCTTGTTGCATGTCGAGGGATTGTTATATGATCTATCTATGTTATTATTGTTGAGAGAACTTGCACTAGTGAAAGTATGAACCCTATGCCTTGTTTCCTACCTTTGCATTACCGCTTACGCCACTTTTATCATTAGTTACCTTGCTGTTTTTATATTTTCATATTACAAAACCCATATCTTTCATCGATATTGCACTTGTATCACCATCTCTTCGCCGAACTGGTGCACCTATACAATTTACTATTGTATTGGGTGTGTCAGACACAAGAGACTTTTGTTATTTGGTTGCAGGGTGTTTTGAGAGAGACCATCTTCATCCTACGCCTCCACGGATTGATAAACCTTAGGTCATCCACTTGAGGGAAATTTGCTATCGTCCTACAAACCCTGCACTTGCAGCCCAACAACGCTCACAAGAAGAAGGTTGTGTAGTAGACATCACTATCAATAATCTATACCAACTCCTTTCGCTGCAAATCGGGTTGGTAACGATCCGATCAAACCTACAATGCATCTTCATAGTGTTCGAGCGTGATCGTAGGACAATTTTTTGTTTTTATTATGTTTCCAAGAGTAATTTTATTTTAGAAAAAAATACATTTTCTATTTTTGCTGAGTACCAAGTGCATATGAATATGGTGTATCATATCATTAGTCTAAACCAGTCTAAATACATTTCTTGGAAGTACAAGTTTAATGCATTTGTAAGTGACAAGCTTTTCCTCGACAGTGCAAAAACTTGCTAACTCAAGCAAAGAATCAAATTACACATTTCATATGTTTATGGTGTCTATATATGGGTCACGGTTCCTAGATAGCTACAAACACAATCACCTTGAAACACATTCCTTCTATGAATGAGGAAGGAGGAGATTGCGTGACTCGCAGTAACGATTTACACAATGACCAAGGCTCGTGGAGGCACATCTCGTAAGTTTGCTCGTGATCCTAAATAACTATGCTTAGGAGTAAAAGTAAACTAATGTGTAAGAGTTCTTCTAGATTGATTAGAATCAAGTACTCATGTTTTCTCATTCTAGAATGAGTAAAAATGGGAAGGTTAAATAATACTCCTTCATTTTTATTTACTCAAGATATTAGATTTGAGGAAGTCAAACTTCATAAAGTTCACCAAGTTTATATTAAAGAATATAAGACTTACGATAATAAATCTATATGATGTGAAAGTATATTCAATAATGAATCTAATGATATTTATTTGTTATTGTATATGTTAATATTTTTGTCTATAAACTTTTTCAAAGTTTAGAAAGCTTGACTTTGACCAAAACTAATATAAGGAGTAAACAAAATGAGGGAGTAGTTTAAATACTGTAGATTGAGTACAAGAATTTGTAAGAGTGGTGTAATTTTTGAAAATTACAACTGATTTTTTAGCCATTGTCGGATCGCGATGCTTGATCACGGATCCAATCACAGACGGGTGTGAGCCTTCCAAGACGGACACCAAGAAACACCGACAAACTTGCCACCACGACTCAGGTGGTATGCAGATTTTGTGAAGACCTTGGCTGGCTATAACATCTAGAAGGAGTTCTCCTTCACTTTGTATCCAGACACTGACAACTAACCGAGCGCCACCTCCCTGAAAGACCGCCTCGACAATGACCTTTCCACCCGACCAAGACTCAGAAGCCATGTAGCAATTCTTCATGCACAAACTTTTGGAAGCATGGGCGAGGGTGCGACGCACTAGTGGGATGACAAGATGCGGTTGAGTCACTCCTCTATTTACCGCAAGGCATACACTGGAGGTTGTGTGTTACTTCCAGACTAAGTAACACTCGAGCGGCATTGACAAGATAGACGCCCATTCCCGAGAGGCCGGAAGATGGCGACACTTCATCAAGCATTTAATGCATCTACCTACCTTGTTAGGACAAGGTATACTCATCACGCCTACTATGGTACCTCTTACACTATAAAAGGAGGACCGAGCTACAGAAAAAGAAGGGTGGACGTGGTAGATTACAAGTAAGAGCAAGGAAATCGACTCTTTGTCATTCCCGAAGGAACCTAGCTCACCACACACCAAATCAACAAAACATAATGAAGGAGTAGGGTATTATGCAACCATGTCTCAACCAAAGCTAAACAACAAGCAGCTATGTTTGTTTCTAGCTGATATCAATCCATGTTTTGCGCCCCCCACTCAATGAATCGACAAAGGAACTCTCTCTCCGCCCTGGTGTCTCATGTGTCCCGCACGCCGACGCCATTCGTAGTTCTTGATCATGATTCAATCCTTGGCAAAGTTTTCTTTATCTTATTTTCCGCTTTTCTAACAAAAAAAGAGTATGGGCAATACATTAATGGCCGTGAGGCCACACCGGGTGGTTCTGCACTGAGGGAGGACCGGTTGGCTCCAGAAGGCCAAGACTGCTATGCCTATTTCCCCATTTTGTTGTTTTCAAGTCAAAGAAGGTTGTTAAGACGCTAGACATGTGAACCTATGACACATCTAAGTGGTCATAACTTGTAGTGTTGTTGCTTCTATGCGTAGAGATGAGTGTGTGTGTTTGGGGGGCAATGCCCCTCATAACCTCCACATAGTTATGTAGTCATTCTTTGTCCGTTGATGATCCTTTTAGAAATGTTGATCTGTCAACTGGTTTGCCAAGCCAAGGAATATCTTGGACCATCATTGTCATTTGTGCCCACGCCCAAGGTGTATTTCTCGGTGGCGTCTATGTGTGCCGACTCAGATAAAGATCCCGCCATCTCCAAGACGCTCAAGGAGTTCGTGCATGTCGAGGGTGGGAGGGAGGAGGCACCGATTTCAAATTATAAAATTTCTCAGAGCATGTAGTACTAGGCAAGTTTTCAAGCCCATCTCGCCATCTTCACACATGCACCGGTAATGCATAAGCCCATCCAAAGGTTCGTCAATTACTAGTTTATCCCCATATTCGCGCCTTTGATGCACCACGATGCACTACATGTCATGCTCGACTTCAACTCTAGCACAAACCAACAATGTAACCTCAACGCCATCGCCAAGGTGTTAGATAGATTGCATACTTTTCTTATGGTAGGATCAACCCTACACTCAACTAATAAACCATGTTCATGTCCCCAACATATTCTAGTGAGGTTGTAAATCTCAATAGCTTTGCTATTCGTCAAATTATTAACGATCAAGTCTTTAGAATTGTTTCGGATGTGAAAACTAATAAACCAGTAATATAAAGTATAGAAGTAAGTGAATGGTGTGTTGAGGAAAATTAGATTGGGGTTCATAAGTTCCCTAGAAGCATCTCCCCAAATAGCAATAGTTCACCCGAGAGAAGTCACCAAACCCCTGTAATACGATGGTCTATGACCCTGCAAGCATGGTGTGTGCAGAGATTACACTGAACCCCATGGTACAAAGAAAAGATGAGAGAAATAGGACCTTACGTACAAAAGTGCATGGAAGAAGCAAACGACATACAAACCTTAGTGTCGTAACATGACGGTGGTGATGACTTCTCCCATGCACCGCCTGCTGTGGTTGCTTCCGAGAGACTGCATGCAACTTTCTTTCTACCTTTTCCTTCTTTTCTTCTCTCCTATCACATCGGGTACCGAGAGACGGACGCAGTGGGAGTGGATAGGTACATATGGAACTCTACATGCTGCCAGCTTTTTCAAAGAATACTTCTTTGGGGTTGCCAAACCTCAGCCGAGATTTAGTTTGGTCTCATTCACGAGCACACCGCTTGATTAATGTGTTGAGATTCGCTTGTGCAAGGTTTTTTATCTCACGAGGAAGAGCTCCGTGGTGGTGGGTTCTGTTTGTTGGGCTTTATGTGCTTGTTTTCAACACCTGCAAGTTCTTTTTGTCCAAACTACCAAGGTGCACGAGATAGATAAGTGGAAGAGGTGATGCTTCTTTTGCGTGTTTGCTGTTTCTTTCTATTTTCTATTTTTTATGGGTAAAGGAGGTTCTATTGTTTAAGGAGGCAACACTAGTTTTACAATGTCATTCATACCCATACCATACCTTTTGTGAGTGACTAATAGACGAATAGAAATCTCCCTAGTTTCACTTTCCTCCATCCTTTTTTTTATATTTTCTATTATCCTTCTTTACGTTTCTCGTTTAATTTTTTAAATTTATTCACCTTTTTTGTTTTTGTGGGAGAGAATATGTAGATACTCTTCTAACTAATTTCTAATTAGATGAGATTTGGTTAATTTTAAATGTATAAGGACATGATATTTTTATCATTTTCTTCCGTGTTCCTGCTTAATCTTTTCTCTCTCATTTGTGTTTTTTATTCATATTATTATACATATGCTTGTGTGGCATGTTGCACGTCAACCCCCATGTTTGACCCGCACGGGCATGTACATGGACACGTATTATTATCTCTTTTTATATTTTTAGTGATTCATTTTTCCCACTCACAAAGAGGATGACGGCAAATCCATTCAAGAATCAAGAGAACATGAAAGAGAGTAGTGGATACCGCCGTGGTTCTAAGTCCGACAAGAGAGTGGGGGGTAGGTATGGAGAGGCAAGGTCCTAGCTATGGAGAGGTAAACACAAGAGATGTACGAGTTCAGCCCTTCTGAGGAAGTAACAGCCCCACGCCCTGAGTCCCGAGGCGGTCGAGTGGATTATATGGGTATGGATTACAGGGTGCGAACCTTTACACCGAAGGGGTGGCTTATAGTGCTCGCTGCACCCTCCGCCCTCAAGAATGCGGGGTTTAGCATATAAGTCCGGCGCATCGTAACGCCCACATAAAGTCTTAAATACCATAAAGCCTACTTAATTACAGCACTGCTGCGCACAGAGTGCTTTGACCTTCCGTGGTCGAGTGAGTCTTCATGGTCGAAGTCCTTCAAGTCACGAGGGAGTCCTCCTTGGTCGATCGAAGGTGATCTCTTCTAGGGTGTCCTTGGGTAGGGTACTTAGATCAGGTCTATGACCCTACCCTAGGTACATGACTCCATCATTAGCACCCTAATGGATTGAGGCTTGAGGAGGAAGGAGTTGATGTTGTTTCCGATTTGCTTTATGCGTCGGATATGCATTGTCTTGGATCAATAATCTCTTTGTTGATAATCGCAGAACTTTCTTCAATGACTCGATCCATTCTTTTCTTTCGACGAGTGACCTTTGAACTTAATAATTCCCCGAGCGACGGATCGGAGATCTCATACCGATGATCGATTCCGCTCATGGATTTCATGGGATACGAATTTGGGGAAGCGCTGGAACGCGACTGGCGCTGGATGGGATAGGCATAGACGCCGATTCTGCGCCACCTTTTTCGCCACGATCGCTATTCGCGATCTGCTGGATGTGATTGATCGCCCGCCCACCCATCCACTCGAAGTGATCTTATAAGGCGCCGGCGAGGGTCTTTGAACGGTATCTCCATTCTCTCCGCTTCGCCTCGCCCATCATGCTTCGGCTCGCCTCAGACAACCGCCTCGCGCTCCTCCGGCAGCCATGGTGAAGGAGAAGACGGCTACCGAACACGCGAAGAAGGCATCGCGACGGGAAGGCGAAGGGAGAACCACCGCCAAGGGCGGTTCGCTCTAGATCTCGCTCTCACGAACGGCCGGGTCCAAGGAGATTGATCCGGCCGACCATTACGGAGAAGGACCTCACCGACATGGCTAACGACGGTCCGATCCTCCACGGAAAAGAAGGCTCCGGGAACGAATGGCAACCCCAATTAAGAGGGTGAGTGTGTCCTTCCGCTACCCACGCCGACCGAGGGTTTTTGCCACCGAGTGTTTCTTCCGTGGTTTCTTGAACTTCTTCGAGCACAACTCCACCACTTCAATCCCAACTCTATCGCCACCTTTGTATCCATGTGTGAGAACTTTCCGGTCCGATCGACCGGGTCTGTTTCAATATATTCACGTGCCGCCTCGCATCGTGAAGAAGGCGAGTCCAGATGATGATAAAACCAAGATTATCCAGATGTGTGGAGGTCTGGGAATCCAAATGAGGAACAAGAGCACCTTCCCACGATGACCCTCCTTAAGTCGGTCGAGGTCGGGCAATGACTTGGTTTTATCGCTGAATCTAGTCGACGCCAAGGGCTCGAGTGGTCTCCTCCGCTACTATGGACTGGCCAACAAACCTTCTTCTCTCAAGGTGCTCCTGAGGAGAAAGCCGACGGAAGATGTTGATGGAGCGTAGTCCAGCTTGGTTCGAAGGAGGACGGTATGGATCTCCGGAGGTTTTCCTTAGACGCCAGATCCAGCCTCTTTCAAGATGAGGCCATTGCATGTGGCTGCATCAAGGACCGAAGATGAGACCTGATCAATCCAAAAGCCATTTATGCCATCACCTGAAAGGTGGATGATCCGTCATCGGGAACAAGGATAACCCTCGTGGCTAGGAGAATTCCTCCACTGACCATTCCAAAGACTCCGCATAAGGTATGCCCACTTCACCTCCAATTGTATTCTTGCTATATTTATTTCTATTTTCACCGCAAATTCGTTGATTGATCTTTGTCTTGATGTCCGACAGTGTCCTCACCGACCACTGACGCCCAATGGAGCACAGATCCATCAAGAGGGAGAAGCGAGTGGGGGCGAAGCCGAGGAGTGGGACTGATGCTGGCGATGATGATGATGATGATGATGACAATGAGGGGAAGAAGAAGAGGAGGAGGAGGAGGTCGCACCACCGCGCCGAAAGGCGGTCAAGCTTGCCCATGACCCCAAGAATCAACGTGGTAAGGGGTTGCGATCGTCGAGCAATGACTGCCTCGGACCACTTCCCGGCCGACTAAAAGGTTCAAGCAGTCCGGTGGCACCGCCGGTTTACCAAGGTCCCGCCAAGATGAAGGTGTCCATCCCCACCATATCGTGGTAAACATGCTGCTTGAGTCTTCTTGTTTTGTGCGATTTTATCTTTGATCGGCACTTGAGTTAACCGACGATTTTTTTGGAATTGCAAGGTTGCCATTTCCAATACCTCAGCCGGCTGACGATCATGAGATGGAGGATGCGACCTCAAAAACCTGGTACCACTCTCTTAATTCCGCTTTTAGTCGATTGACTCTTCGCCTCTAATTTTGATTCTTTCTCGTAGCTCCATCCAACGTCATATCACCCTTCCCGACGACGCACGACGACGAGGAACCGGCTGCCACAGGCAAGCAGAAAGCGCCCGCCAGGATGGCTCAGATGTGACGGACCTCGTCGCGGAGGAGGAGAACACCACTCGCACACCGTGATCTTTCATGTGCCACTGACAGTGCTCATCCCGCTGCCGTCGAGTGTCAGACAGCCTTCGCTTCTTCTCGACCCACTACGCCCCTGAGGACTGCCAAGGTCAAAGGAAGCGATACGCCAAGCGGAGTCATGATGGAGCAGGAAGGCCATCCGGAGGCAAGCCAGTATTACGACGCCACTTCTTCAAAGCAATGTTCAGTCACCGATCATCGCATGTTCGTTAGGATATGCTATCTTAAAGTCTTTCTTTTCGAATCCATAGTAGTCACCACTCGGGTTGTTGGAAATATGCCCTAGAGGCAATAATAAAAGTATTATTATATTTCTTGTTCATGATAATTGTCTTTTATTCATGCTATAACCGTATTATCCGGAAATCGAATACACGGTGAATACATAGACCACAATATGTCCCTAGTGAGCCTCTAGTTGACTAGCTCAGATCAATAGATAGTCATGGTTTCCTCGCTATGGACATTGGATGTCGTTGATAACGGATCACATCATTAGGAGAATGATGATGGACAAGACCCAATCCTAAGCATAGCACAAAGATCGTAGTTCGCTTTGCTAGAGCTTTTCCAATGTCAAGTATCTCTTCCTAGACCATGAGATCGTAACTCCCGGATACCGAGAGAGTGCTTTGGTGTATCAAACGCCACAACGAATCGGGTGACTATAAAGGTGCACACTATGTGTATCTCCAAAGTGTTCTGGTCGACACGGATCGAGATCGATTTGTCACCCGTAAACGGAGAGGTATTCTCGGCCCACCAGGACATCATCATATGTGCACAATGTGACCAAGGGGTTGATCATGGGATGATGTGTTACTGAACGAGTAAAGAGACTTGCCGTAACGAGATTGAATAAGGTATCGATACCGACGATCGAATCTCGCAAGTACAATTGCTAGACAAAGGAATTGTATACGGATCGATTGAGTCCTTGACATCGTGGTTCATCCGATGAGATCATCGAACATGTGGGAGCCATGGGTATCCATATCCCGACAAGGGTTATTGACCGAGAACGCCCTTGGCCATGTCTACATGTCTCCCGAACCCGTAGGGTCTATACACTTAAGGTCTGGCGACGCTTAGGGTTATAAAGGAAGTTTGTATGTGGTTACCGAATGTTGTTCGAGTCCTGATGAGATCCCTGTATCACGAGGAGTTCCGAATGGTCCGGAGGTAAAGATTTATATATGGAAGTCCTATTTTGGCCACCGGAAAATGTTCGGATTTTTCTTGATTGTACCTAGAAGGTTCCGAGGGGCCCACCTGCATGGGGACCCACATGAACGTGGGTAGGGTGCAAGGCCCCACACCCTCGGTCAATACAAGACCAAGATCCCCTTAGAAGGAATAAGATCATATCCTCAGGGATAAGATCAAGATCCCTAAAAGGGGGATAACAATTGGTGGGAAGGAAATGATGGGATTTCTTTTCCTCCCACTCTTGGCCAACGCCCCAATGGACTTGAGGGCAGAAACCAGCCCTCCACCCTATATATAGTGGGGAGGCGATGGGAGCTACACACCAAGTTCGCGCAGCCTCCCCCTCCCAAGTCCTCCTCCTCTCCCGCTGTGGATATGCTGAGAGTGAATCCTTATGCTAAGTATATGAAGGATATCATTACAAATAAAATAAAGATACCGGAAGCTGAAATTTCCACCATGCTTGCTAATTACACTTTTAAGGGTGGAATACCAAAGAAACTTGGAGATCCGGGTGTGCCAACTATACCTTGCTCCATTAAAAGAAATTATGTTAGAACTGCTTTATATGATCTTGGAGCCGGTGTTAGTGTTATGCCTCTCTCTTTATATCGTAGACTTGAATTGAATAAGTTGACACCTACTGAAATATCTTTGCAAATGGCTAATAAATCAACTGCTATACCTGTCGGTATTTGTGAGGATGTGCCTGTTGTGGTTGCAAATGTCACTATCTTAACGGACTTTGTTATTCTTGATATTCCCGAGGACGATAGTATGTCTATTATCCCTGGTAGACCTTTTCTTAATACTGCAGGGGCTGTTATTGATTGCAACAAAGGCAATGTCACTTTTCATGTTAATAGTAATGAGCATACGATACACTTTCCGAGGAAACAATCTCAAGTTCATAGCATCAATTCTATTGGAAAAGCTTCAACTATTATTATTGGAGGTTTTGAATTTCCTCTCCCTACTGTCAAGAAAAAGTATGATATTCTTATTGTTGGGGATTTCCATATCCCTGTTGAGGTAACTTAGTGTTGTTCGAAATTTCTCTGGTTCTGTGTTATTCGGAATGAGTTTGTTAACAAGACTTGATCAACCTTGTTAGTGGATTCATTTTGATGATCACGAGATGGATGAAACTAGAAGGCACAACATTCTGTACTCTCTTTTTATTTTCTGTTATTTAGAATAAATAAAGCAAAAATAGTATTATCTGTCTGTTTTTTGAATTATCCGTGCAATAAAAAATAGTCCGGAAATAAAAGTGCTCCAAATGCCCTGCAAATTTAGTATGATTTTTTCTGGAATATTTGGGGATTTTAGGCACCGAAAATACTGCAGGAGGGGCAAGCACCAGGACACAAGAGTGGAGGGCGCGCCCCCTGTCTCGTGAGCCCCTGGTGGCACCCCTCCACTTATGCCAGCACCCACACACTTCATCTTCTACCCAAAAAAAT
Organism: Aegilops speltoides; assembly: GCA_021437245.1. Taxonomy (NCBI): domain Eukaryota; kingdom Viridiplantae; phylum Streptophyta; class Magnoliopsida; order Poales; family Poaceae; genus Aegilops; species Aegilops speltoides. Next base: position 17,240 of record JAHHZJ010000272.1, on the reverse strand, counting down.
CCCCATCCAGCTCAAGCACGAGTTCTAGCTCGTTTTGCTGCGATTTTCGATCTCTTAGCTCAAAGCTCCATTCACAAAACTGCTTTGGGAGATTGTTGCTTGGTATGTGACTCCTCCATTGGTCCAATTAGTTTTTGTTCTAGTGCTTTTTTCATTGCAATTTTTTGCTGCATAGGTTACCATGTTCTTGAGCTTGCATGTTAAATTTTTGAGGTCTCAAGCAATTCCAATGCACGACATAGGCTCTAGGCCCTTGTAGGAGTAGTTGCTACCAATCTTGTTTAGTTTTATTCACTTTTATTTTGAAGTTACTAAAATTTCAGAAATTTTCAGAAAAGAATTATGCTTAGAAGAATGTACCAAGGTGGTTCCTCGGCAAAGAAAGGGCCAAGGATTGCTATACGTGAGCAACATGTTGGATTGCCGAGGGACGCAAATGTACGGGCTTGTGAGTGGCCATCCGATGATTTTATGGTTGAAGCAGGCTTCAAGGAGGAATTTGACACATATGTGCGTAATGCCGAGCTGGAGGATTTCTTACAAGATAAGTGTCCTCGGTACTATCAATTGACTGATTCCTTTGTGCGGAGGTTCCAATATATATGTGCCCGTAATTCTCCTAGTGTCATGTTTGATATTTATGATACATCTTATACCATGGATTTTAAGGATTTCACAAATGCTTGCAAACTCCCGCAGTGGGGTAATATTAATGATCCTCGCAAATCTGAATTTAGAGATTTTCTTGCTAGTATTACTATGGGAGAATCTAGGGATATAGCACAAGCCACCATAGGGAGCATTCATTTTCCTGCTATACATTATTTTGCTCTCTTTATTGGTAGATGCATTAACGGTAAAGACGAAGCTTGTCACATGTGTGTCCCTGATCTGTGTGTCCTCAAGAGTGCTGTTTCAGGTTATAAAGGTTATAACTTGGGGGCATTAGTTGCACGTAGGTTGCAGAATAATAGTAGCAAGGGGGATTTATTTGGAAGAATTTATGCAACCCGTGTAGCTAATTTTCTTAATATAGCCCCACGAGAGGGGGATATGATTTTACCTCCTGTTTATTTGGATAAAGAAGCTATGTTCAATCATCATTTTCTTGAGAGGAATGAACAATTCCTCCATTATCGACTAATCTATGACAAACGCAACATCGTCCCTGATACTCTTCCTGCTCCCTACCTTTTTGATTATCAGGCAAAAGGAAGATATGTTGTCACCAGGGAGGAAGCAGTTGAATACGAGAGGGGAGTGGAGGCAGCTCGCCAGCACGCTGCAGCTCAGGAGGCGGTTGCCATTGCATCTCAGTACAACCCCGGTTTCACTTATGGATATCAGCCAGGCGATCCCTGGTACTAGACCAACTTAGGCCAAAAGCCTAAGTTTGGGGGAGTACGTATTTCTCACCGACTTTACATTCATGTTCACACATTAGTCGTCGGTGCTCATACTCTTTCATTGTATTATCCATGCTAGATTAAATTTCTTTTTCTAGTTTTCTTCTTGTGTGTTCGTTAAACCTTAAGAAAAACCAAAAAAAATAGTTAGTTTAGAATTCTATGCTTGTAGTAGAAATTAAAATGAAAACCCAAAAAGATTTCTAGTTCTTCTTCTTACTTGTTGGGAGCTTTCTCGTGTAAATAGTTTTATTTTCTTTTCTTTCTTTTGGGGGTCGAGAAGACTATATTGAAAATTCTTAGTGGCTCTTATATGCATGATTGTTTAACTAATTTAGATCCCATATTATCCTGTCTTCTCTCTTGAGTTGAATGCTAGCAGATTCCAGCTTAGTCCAATGCACGTGCACTCTTATTATTATACACATCGTTCGGTCGTGCAAGTGATAGGCAATAATGACGATATATGATGGACTTATTGGGATGAGAAAAGCTGGTATGAACTCGACCTCTCTTGTTTTTGTAAATATGATGAGTTCATCATTTCTGAGTCAGCTTATTATGAAGTAAACATATTTGCAATGACATTTAGAGATTATAGTTGCTTGTGCCATGCTTGATTAGCTATGAGTTATAATGGTTTACCTTGCATGCCAACATGCTATTAGAATGATTATGATGTGATATGATGGGATGGTATCCTCCTTTGAATGAATTGAGTGACTCGACTTGGCACATGTTCACGCATGTAGTTGAATCAAATCAACATAGCCTTCACGATATTTATGTTCATGGTGGATTATATCCTACTCATGCTTGTACTCGGTGTAAATTAATTTTAGTGCATGTTTACGACTGTTGTCGCTCTCTCAGTTGGTTGTTTCCCAGTCTTTTGCTAGCCTTCACCTGTACTAAGCGGGAATACTACTTGTGCATCCAAACTCCTTAAGCCCCAAAGTTGTTCCATATGAGTCCACTATACCTTCCTATATGCGGTATTTACCTGCCGTTCCAAGTAAATTTGTATGTGCCAAACTCCAAACCTTCAAATGAAATTCTGTTTTGTATGCTCGAGTAGTTCATGTTACAACTAGGGCTGCCTATATCTTCCATGCTAGGTGAGTTATTCTCAAGAAGAGTGGACTCCGCTCCTCATTCACGAGAAAGGGCCGGTAACCGGGATGCCCAGTCCCATTATCCAAAAGATCAAAGCAAATCAAAACAATTAAACAAAACTCCCCCAGGGCTGTTGTTAGTTGGAGGCACTCGTTGTTTCGAGCAAGTCATGGATTGATGCTTGTTGGTGGTTGGGGGAGTATAAACCTTTACCATTCTGTTTGGGAACTGCCTATAATGCATGTAATATGGAAGATACAGCCATCTGATAGTTGTTGCATTGACAGTGAAAGTATGCCGCTCAAAATGTTATTCAATCTCTATTTTAAAATCGAGCTTTGGTACCTCTATAAATCCCTGCTTCCCCCTACGAAGGGCCTATCTATTTACTTTTATGTTGAGTCATCACCTTTCTTATTAAAAAGCACCCGCTGGAGAGCACACTGTCATTTGCATTCATTACTATTGGTTTATATTGGGTATGACTTGACTGGATCTCTTTTACCATGAAATACAATGTTTAGTCAGTCCTTGATCTTTAAAGGTGCTCTCTATTTATGTTTTGCGGTCTAAGAAAGGGCTAGCGAGATACCATTTTGTTATATCATGTTATGATTGTTTTGAGAAAGTGTTGTCATCCAAGTTTTATTATTATGGCTCGCTAGCTGATTATGTTATTGATATGAGTAATTGTGAGACCTAAGTGTTATTGTGAGAATGGCTAGTTATTAATATTTGCTGAAACTTGAATGCTGGCTTTTCATGATACAACAACAAGAGCAAATAGAGTTTGTAAAAGTTTTTCTTTATCACTTTTAGTTTATTAACTGAATTGCTTGAGGACAAGCAAAGGTTTAAGCTTAGGGGGAGTTGATACGCCTCCAACGTATCTACTTTTCCAAACACTTTTGCCCTTGTTTTGGACTCTAACTTGCATGATTTGAATGAAACTAACCCGGACTGACGCTGTTTTCAGCAGAACTGCCATGATGTTGTTTTATGTGTAGAAAAGAAAAGTTCTCGGAATGACCTAAAAATCCACGGAGGCACTTTTTGGAATTAATAAGAATTTTTGGGCGAAAGAAATACACCAGGGGGCCCAGGGCCTGTCCACGAGACAGGGGGCGCCCCCCCTGTAGGGCGCGCCCTCCAATCTCGTGGCTACCCTGGACCTCCACCGACCTCAACTCCAACTCCATATATTCACGTTCGGGGAGAAAAAAATAAGAGAGAAAGTTTCATCGCATTTTACGACACGGAGCCGCCGCCAAGCCCTAATCTCTCTCGGGAGGGCTGATCTGGAGTCTGTTCGGGGCTCCAGAGAGGGGGATTCGTCGCCGTTGTCATCGTAAACCATCCTCCATCACCAATTTCATGATGCTCACCACCGTGCGTGAGTAATTCCATCATAGGCTTGCTGGACGGTGATGGGTTGGATGAGATTTACTATGTAATTAAGTTAGTTTTATTAGGGTTTAATCCCTAGTATCCACTATGTTCTGAGATTGATGTTGCTATGACTTTGCTATGCTTAATGCTTGTTACTAGGGCCCGAGTGCCATGATTTCAGACCTGAACCTATTATGTTTTCATGAATATATGTGTGTTCTTGATCCTATCTTGCAAGTCTATAGTCACCTATTATGTGTTATGATCCGACAACCCCGAAGTGACAATAATTGGGATACTTCTCGGTGATGACCGTAGTTTGAGGAGTTCATGTATTCACTATGTGCTAATGCTTTGTCCCGGTTCTCTATTAAAAGGAGGCCTTAATATCCCTTAGTTTCCGCTAGGACACCGCTGCCACGGGAGGGTAGGACAAAAGATGTCATGCAAGTTCTTTTACATAAGCACGTATGACTATTTACGGAATACATGCCTACATTACATTGATGAACTGGAGCTAGTTCTATGTCACCCTATGTTATAGCTATTACATGAGGAATCACATCCGGCATAATTATCCATCACTGGTCCATTGCCTACGAGCTTTTCATATATTGTTCTTCGCTTATTTACTTTTCCGTCGCTACTGTGACAACTACTACAAAAACCAAAAACATTTATCTTTACTTTTGCTACCGTTACCTTTATTATCATACCACTTTTGCTACTAAATACTTTGCTGCAGATACTAAGTTATCCAGGTGTGGTTGAATTGACAACTCAACTGCTAATACTCAAGAATATTCTTTGGCTCCCCTTGTGTCGAATCAATAAATTTGGGTTGAATACTTTACCCTCGAAAGCTGTTGCGATCCCCTACACTGGTGGGTTATCACTCTCCATGACGAGGAGGGAGTAGTTCACCCTCGGGGCTGAGGGTATGTACCAGTAGCTATGTGTTTGATCTCTCTCTCTCTCTCTCTCTCTTGTGTTGTCTATATGGCACGATCTTGATGTATCGCGAGCTTTGCTATTATAGTTGGATCTTATGATGTTTCTCCCCCTCTACTCTCTTGTGATGAATTGAGTTTTCCTCTTGAAGTTATCTTATCGGATTGAGTCTTTAATGATTTGAGAACACTTGATGTATGTCTTGTCGTGCGTATCTGTGGTGACAATGGGATATCATGTGCCACTTGATGTATGTTTTGGTGATCAACTTGCGGGTTCCACCCATGAACCTATGCATAGGGGTTGACACACGTTTTTGTCTTGGCTCTTCGGTAGAAACTTTGGGGCACTCTTTGAAGTACTTTGTGTTGGCTGAATAGATGAATCTGAGATTGTGTGATGCATATCGTATAATCATGCCCACGGATACTTGAGGTGACAATGGAGTATCTAGGTGACATCAGGGTTTTAGTTGATTTGTGTCTTAAGGTGTTATTCTAGTACGAACTCTTGAATAGATTGATCCGAAAGAATAACTTTGAGGTGGTTTCGTACCCTACCATAATCTCTTCGTTTGTTCTCCGCTATTAGTGGCTTTGGAGTGACTCTTTGTTGCATGTTGAGGGATTGTTATATGATCTATCTATGTTATTATTGTTGAGAGAACTTGCACTAGTGAAAGTATGAACCCTATGCCTTGTTTCCTACCTTTGCATTACCGTTTACGCTCACTTTTATCATTAGTTACCTTGCTGTTTTTATATTTTCATATTACAAAAACCCATATCTTTCATCGATATTGCACTTGTATCACCATCTCTTCGCCGAACTGGTGCACCTATACAATTTACTATTGTATTGGGTGTGTTGGGGACACAAGAGACTCTTTGTTATTTGGTTGCAGGGTGTTTTGAGAGAGACCATCTTCATCCTACGCCTCCCACGGATTGATAAACCTTAGGTCATCCACTTGAGGGAAATTTGCTACTGTCCTACAAACCTGTGCACTTGCAGGCCCAACAACGTCTACAAGAAGAAGGTTGTGTAGTAGACATCACTTCATCAACAATCTATACCAACTCCTCTTTCGCTGCAAATCGAAGTTGGTAACGATCCGATCAAAACCTACAATGCATCTTCATAGTGTTCCTGGAGCGTGATCGTAGGACAATTTTTTTGTTTTTATTATGTTTCCAAGAGTAATTTTATTTTAGAAAAAACAATACATTTTCTATTTTTGCTGAGTACCAAGTGCATATGAATATGGTGTATCATATCATTAGTCTAAACCAGTCTAAATACATTTCTTGGAAGTACAAGTCAGAATGCATTTGTAAGTGACAAGCTTTCTTCTCGACAGGCAAAAAACTTGCTAACCTGCAGCAATCAAATTACACATTTCATATGTTTGCGGGTGTCTATATATGGGTCACGGTTCCTAGATAGCTACAAACACAATCACCTTGAAACACATTCCTTCTATGAATGAGGAAGGAGGAGATGCCGATGCCGGTGACCTCGTGCACGACGATGACAATGACCAAGGCTCGTGGAGGCACATCTGTGTAAGTTTGCTCTGCATCTGAAATAACTATGCTTAGGAGTAAAAGTAAACTAATGTGTAAGAGTTCTTCTAGATTGATTAGAACTGAAGTACTCATGTTTTCTCATTCTAGAATGAGTAAAAATGGGAAGGTTAAATAATACTCCCTTCATTTTTATTTACTCTGCATATTAGATTTGAGTGAAGTCAAACTTCATAAAGTTTGACCAAGTTTATATTAAAGAATATAAGACTTTACGATAATAAATCTATATGATGTGAAAGTATATTCAATAATGAATCTAATGATATTTATTTGTTATTGTATATGTTAATATTTTTGTCTATAAACTTTTTCAAAGTTTAGAAAGCTTGACTTTGACCAAAACTAATATAAGGAGTAAACAAAAACAGAGGGAGTAGTTTAAATACTCGTGTAGATTGAGTACAAGAATTTGCAAGAGTGGTGTAATTTTTGAAAATTACAACTGATTTTTTTAGCCATTGTCGGCATCGCGATGCTTGGATCACGGATCCAACTGCGCACGGGCCGCAGTAGCCTCTTGGCCAAGACGGACGACCAAGAAACACTCCTCTGACAAACTTGCCACCACGACTCAGTGGTGGTATGCAGATTTTTGTGAAGACCTTGGCTGGCTATAACATCTAGAAGGAGTTCTCCCTTCACTTTGTATCCAGACACCCGACAACGAACCGGAGCGGCCACCTCCCGGGAAAGACCGCGCCCGACAATGACCTTTCCACCCGACCCGCACCCAGCAAGCCATGTAGCAATTCTTCATGCACAAACCTTTTGCAGCATGTGGCGAGGGTGCAGACGCACTAGTGGGATGACAAGATGCAGGGGTTGAGTCACTCCTCTATTTACCGCAAGGCATACACCTGTGGAGGTTGTGTGTTACTTCCAGACTAAGTAACACCTCGAGCGGCATTGACAAGATAGACGTCCATTCCCAGAGGCCGGAAGATGGCGACACTTCATCAAGCATTTAATGCATCTACCTACCTTGTTAGGACAAGGTATACTCATCACAGCTACTATGGTACCTCTTACACTATAAAAGGAGGACCGAGCTACAGTAAAAAGGGTTGGACGTGGTAGATTACAAGTAAGAGCAAGGAAATCGACTCTTTGTCATTCCCGGGAAGGAACTGTAGCTCACCACACACCAAATCAACAAAACATAATGAAGGAGTAGGGTATTATGCAACCATGCGGCCCGAACCAGGCTAAACAACAGTGTGCTATGTTTGTTTCTAGCTGATATCAATCCATGTTTTGCGCCCCACTCCACGAATCGACAAAGGAACTCTCTCCGTCCTTGGTGTCTCATGTGTGTCCTGCACACGCGCGACGTCATTCGTAGTTCTTGATCATGATTCAATCCTTGGCAAAGTTTTCTCCTTATCTTATTTTCCTGCTCTTTCTAACAAACAGTAGCATGGGCAGCGTTACTACAATTGGCCAGAGGCCACACCGGGGTGGTTCTGGCACGGAGGGAGGACCGGTTGGCTCTGTAGAAGGCCAAGACTGCTATGCCTATTTCCCCATTTTGTTGTTTTCGTCAGAAGTCAAAGAAGGTTGTTGGTGACGCTTGTGACATGTGAACCTATGACACATCTAAGTGGTCATAAACTTGTAGTGTTGTTGCTTCTATGCAGAAGGTAGACATGAGTGTGTGTGTTAATGGGGGGCAATGCCCCTCATAACCTCCACATAGTTATGTAGTTGTCCTTTGTCCGTTGATGATCCTTTTAGAAATGTTGATCTGTCACTGGTTTGCCAAGCCAAGGAATATCTTGGACCATCATTGTCATTTGTGAGCGCCACGTCCAAGGTGTATTTCTCGGTGGCGTTGTCATGTGTGCTGACCAGATAAAGATCCCGCCGCATCTCCAGTACGCTCCGAAGGAGTTCCTACGTGCATGTCGAGGGTGGGAGGGAGGAGGCACTGCCCGATTTCAAATTATAAAATTTCTCGTAGCATGTAGTACTAGGCAAGTTTTCAAGCCCATCTGGCCATCTTCACACATGCACTGGTAATGCATAAGCCCATCCAGTGCTCCGGTCAATTACTAGTTTATCCCCATATTCGCGCCTTGATGCACCACGTATGCACTACATGTCATGCTCGACTCCCCAACTCTAGCACAAACCAACAACAGAACCTCAACGCCATCGCCAAGGTGTTAGATAGATTGCAGTCTCTTTCTTATGGTAGGATCAACCCTACACTCAACTAATAAACCATGTTCATGTCCCCAACATATTCTAGTGAGGTTGTAAATCTCAATAGCTTTGCTATTCGTCAAATTATTAACGTATCAAGTCTTTAGAATTGTTTCTGGATGTGAAAACTAATAAACCACAGAATATAAAGTGCATATAGAAGTAAGTGAATGGTTGTGTCAGTGAGGAAAATTAGATTGGGGTTCATAAGTTCCCTAGAAGCATCTCCCCAAATAGCAATAGTTCACCCGAGAGAAGTCACCAAACCCCGTGGGTACGATGGTCTATGACCCCGTGCGCATGGTGTGTGCAGAGAGATTACACTCGGACCCCATGGTACAGTAAAAGACAGAGAGAAATAGGACCTTGGCGTGCCAAAAGTGCATGGAAGAAGCAAACGACATACAAACCTTAGCAAGCCGAACATGACGGTGGTGATGACTTCTCCCATGCACCGGTTGCCCTGTGGTTGCTTCTGGAGAGACTCGGCATGCAACTTTCTTTCTACCTTTTCCTTCTTTTCTTCTCTCCTATCATACTGGTACCGAGAGACGGACGCAGTGGGAGTGGATAGGTACATATGGAACTGCTACATGCTGCCAGCTCTTTTCAGCAATACTTCTTTGGGGTTGCCAAACCTCAGTTAGCCGAGATTTAGTTTGGTCTCATTCACGAGCACAGCCGTTTGATTAATGTGTTGAGATTCGTGCTTGTGCAGTGCTTTTTTATCTCACGCTGAGGAAGAGCTCCCGTGGTGGTGGGTTCTTGTTTGTTGGGCTTCTTATGTGCTTGTTTTCAACACTGGCAAGTTCCTTTTTTGTCCACAGCTACGAAGGTGCACGAGATAGATAAGTGGAAGAGGTGATGCTCTTTTCTTTGCGTGTTTGCTGTTTCTTTCTATTTTCTCTATTTTTTGCGGGGTAAAGGGAGGTTCTATTGTTTAAGGAGGCAACACTAGTTTTACAATGTCATTCATACCCGAGCCCAGTCATACCTTTTGTGAGTGACTAATAGACGTAATAGAAATCTCCCTAGTTTCAGCTTCCTCCATCCTTTTTTTTATATTTTCTCTATTATCCTTCTTTTACAGTTTCTGGTTTAATTTTTTTAAATTTATTCACCTTTTTTGTTTTTGTGTGGGAGAGAATATGTAGATACTCTTCTAACTAATTTCTAATTAGATGAGATTTGGTTAATTTTTAAATGTATAAGGACATGATATTTTTATCATTTTTCTTCCGTGTTCCCGTTTAATTTTCTCTCTCTCTCTCATTTGTGTTTTCTTTTATTCATATTATTATACATATGCTTGTGTGGCATGTTGCACGTCAACCCCCATGTTTGACCCGCACGGGCATGTACATGGACACGTATTATTATCTCTTTTTATATTTTTAGTGATTCATTTTTCCCACTCACAAAGAGGATGACGGCTAAATCCATTCAAGAATCGAAGAGAACATGAAAGAGAGTAGTGGATACTGTCGTGGTTCTAAGTCTGACAGTAGAGTGGGGGGTAGGTATGGAGAGGCAAGGTCCTAGCTATGGAGAGGTTGTAAACACAAGAGATGTACGAGTTCAGGCCCTTCTCGGAGGAAGTAACAGCCCTACGTCTCGGAGTCCGGAGGCGGTCGAGTGGATTATATGGGTATGGATTACAGGGTGCGAACCCTTTACACCGAGGTGGGGGTGGCTTATATAGTGCTGCCGGACCCTCCGCCCTCGATGTCTGCGGGGTTTAAGTACATTAAGTCCAGGCGCATCGTGTAGCCCCACATAAAGTGTCTTAAATACCATAAAGCCTACTTAATTACAGACCGTTGCGGCACAGAGTGCTTCTTGACCTTCCGGTGGTCGAGTGAGTCTTCATGGTCGAAGTCCTTCAAGTCGACCAGTGGAGTCCTCCTTGGTCGACTGGAAGGTGATCTCTTCTAAGGGTGTCCTTGGGTAGGGTACTTAGATCAGGTCTATGACCCTACCCTAGGTACATGACTCCATCATTAGCACCCTAATGGATTGAGGCTTGAGTGAGGAAGGAGTTGATGTTGTTTCCGATTTGCTTTTGCGTGCTGGATATGCATTGTCTTGGATCAATAATCTCTTTGTTGATAATCAGCAACTTTTCTTCAGTCGACTCGATCCATTCTTTTCTTTCGACGAGTGACCTTTTGAACTTAACAATTCCCGAGCGACGGATCGCGGGAGATCTCGCGCCTGACAGATCGATCTGCCGTTCGCGGATTTCATGGGATACGAAATTTGGGGAAGCGCGCGAAGCGGGGCGGACCGCGGCGCTCGGATGGGATAGGGCATAGACGCCTCGATTCTTGCGCCACCTTTTTCGCCACGTATCGCGTCCGCGGACTGTTTCGGGATGTGATTGGATCGCCCGGGCCCACCTGTCATCCACTCGGAAGTGATCTTATAAAGGCGCCCGGCGAGGGTCTTTGAACGGTATCTCTCCATTCTCTCTCTGCTCTCCCTGCCTCTGCCCACTGCGCCCGCTCTCGCCTCCGCACAACCGCTCCTCGCGCTCCTCGCCGGCAGCCATGGTGAAGGAGAAGACGGCGGCGCTGGAACACGCGAAGAAGGCATCGGCGACGGGGAAGGCGAAAGGGAGAACCACCAGTCGCGGCGGGTCTTCGTCTAGATCTCGTCTGCCGAACGGCTGGGTCCAAGGAGATTGGATCCGGTCGACCATTACGGAGAAGGACCTCACCGACATGGCCAACGACGGTCTGATCCTCCACGGAGCAGCAAGGCTCCCGGGGAACGAATGGCAACCCCAGCCGGAAGAGGGTGAGTGTGTCCTTCTGGCTACCCACGTCGACCGAGGGTTTTCTTTGCCACCGAGTGTTTTCTTCCGTGGTTTCTTGAACTTCTTCGGAGCACAACTCCACCACTTCAATCCGAACTCTATCGCCTACCTTTGTATCCATGTGTGAGAACTTTCTGGGTTGCCGACCGCACTGGGGTCTGTTCAAGCATATATTCACGTGCCGCTCTCAGACCGTGAAGAAGGCGAGTCCAGATGATGATAAAACCAAGATTATCCAGATGTGTGGAGGTCTGGAATCCAAATGAGGAACAAGAGCACCTTCCCAAATGATGACCCTCCTAAGTCGGTCGAGGGTGGCAATGACTTGGTTTTATCGCTGAACGAGTCGACGCCAAGCAATCGAGTGGTCTCCTCCGTTTACCATGGACCGGCCAACAAACCTTCTTCTCTCAAGGTGCTCCGGAGGAGAAAGCCGACGTGAAGATGTTGATGGGCGTGTAGTCCAGTTGGTTCGGGAAGGAGGACGGTATGGATCTCCGGAGGTTTTCCTTAGACGCCAGATCCAGCCTCTTGAAGATCGAGGCCATTGCATGTGGCTGTATCAAGGACCAAGATGAGACTCGGATCAATCCAAAAGCAGTCGACGATGCCACGCTGGAAAGGTGGATGACTGCGGTCACTGGGAACAAGGATAACCCTCGTGGGGCTAGGAGAATTCCTCCACTCGACCATTCCAGCACTCCAGACAAGGTATGCCCACTTCACCTCCAATTGTATTCTTGCTATATTTATTTCTATTTTCACCGCAAATTCGTTGATTGATCTTTGTCTTGATGTCTGACAGGTCCTCACCGACCTGTACTCGATGCCCAATGGAGCACAGACTCCGACTGAAGAGGGAGAAGCGAGTGGGGGCGAAAGCCAGGAGGAGTGGGACTCGGATGCTGCCGATGATGATGATGATGATGATGACAATGAGGGGGAAGAAGAAGAGGAGGAGGAGGAGGTCGCACCACCGCGCTCGGAAAGGCGGTCGAAGCTTGCCCATGACCCATGAATGAACGTGGTAAGGGGTTCGATCGTCGCTGCTTGATCGACCAAGCGCCCTCGGACCACTTCTCCGGTGCCGACTAAAAAGGCTCCGAAGCAGTCCTGGGTGGCACCGTCGAAGCCGACCAAGGTCCTGCCGAAGATGAAGGTGTCCATCCCCACCATATCAGGGTAAACATGCTGCTTGAGTCTTCTTGTTTTGTGCGAATTTTATCTTTGATCGGCACTTGAGTTAACCGACTGATTTTTTTGGAATTGCAGTGCTGCTACTTCCAATACCTCAGCCAGGGCTGACGATCATGAGATGGAGGATGCCGCGACCTCAAAACCTGGTACCACTCTCTTAATTCCGTTTTTAGTCGATTGACTCTTCGTCTCTAATTTTGATTCTTTTCTGTAGCTCCATCCAACGTCGTTATCACCCTTCCTGACGACGACGACGACGAGGAACCGCTGAAGCACAGGCGAAGCAGGAAAGCGTCTGCCAGCAGGATGGCTCAGGATGTGACGGCACCCGAGACTCTGGTCGCGGAGGAGGAGAACACCACTCGGCACACCGTATCTTTCGCGGTGCCGCTGACGAGTGCTCATCCCGCGTCGTCGAGTGCCGCACAGCCTTCGCTCTTCTCGACCCACTACGTCCCAGAGGACCAAGCCAGTGCCGCAAAGGAAGCGATACGCCAAGCGGGAGTCATGATGGAGCAGGTGAAGGCCATCCGGGAGGCAAGCCAGGCAGCTTACGACGCCAGCTCTGCCCTTCAAAGCAATGTTCAGGTCAGTCGATCATCGCATGTTCTGTTAGGATATGCTATCTTAAAGTCTTTCTTTTCGGAATCCATAGTAGTCACCCACTGGGTTGTTGGAAATATGCCCTAGAGGCAATAATAAAAGTATTATTATATTTCCTTGTTCATGATAATTGTCTTTTATTCATGCTATAACTGTATTATCCGGAAATCGTAATACACGTGTGAATACATAGACCACAATATGTCCCTAGTGAGCCTCTAGTTGACTAGCTCGTTGTGATCAATAGATAGTCATGGTTTCTGGCTATGGACATTGGATGTCGTTGATAACGGATCACATCATTAGGAGAATGATGTGATGGACAAGACCCAATCCTAAGCATAGCACAAAGATCGTGTAGTTCGTTTGCTAGAGCTTTTCCAATGTCAAGTATCTCTTCCTTAGACCATGAGATCGTGTAACTCCGGATACCGTAGGAGTGCTTTGGGTGTATCAAACGTCACAACGTAATCGGGTGACTATAAAGGTGCACTACGGTATCTCCGAAAGTGTCTGTTGGGTTGACACGGATCGAGATCGGATTTGTCACTCCGTAAACGGAGAGGTATCTCTGGGCCCACTCGGTAGGACATCATCATAATGTGCACAATGTGACCAAGGGGTTGATCATGGGATGATGTGTTACGGAACGAGTAAAGAGACTTGCCGTAACGAGATTGAACAAGGTATCGGTATACCGACGATCGAATCTCGGGCAAGTACAATACCGCTAGACAAAGGGAATTGTATACGGATCGATTGAGTCCTTGACATCGTGGTTCATCCGATGAGATCATCGTGGAACATGTAGGAGCCAACATGGGTATCCATATCCCGATGTTGGTTATTGACCGAGAACGCCTCGGTCATGTCTACATGTCTCCGAACCCGTAGGGTCTACACACTTAAGGTTCGATGGCGCTAGGGTTATAAAGGAAGTTTGTATGTGGTTACCGAATGTTGTTCGAGTCCGGATGAGATCCCGGACATCACGAGGAGTTCGGAATGGTCCGGAGGTAAAGATTTATATATGGGAAGTCCTATTTTGGCCACCGGAAAATGTTCGGATTTTTCGGTATTGTACTGGGAAGGTTCTAGAAGGTTCGGAGTGGGGCCCACCTGCATGGGGGACCCACATGAACGTGGGTAGTGGGTGCAAGGCCCCACACCCCTGGTCAAGCGCACAAAGATCCCCCTTAGAAGGAATAAGATCATATCCCAAGGATAAGATCAAGATCCCTAAAAAGGGGGGATAACAATTGGTGGGGAAGGAAATGATGGGATTTCTTTCCTCCCACCTTGGCCAACGCCCCAATGGACTTGGAGGGCAAGAAACCAGCCCCTCCACCCCTATATATAGTGGGGAGGCGCATGGGAGCTACACACGAAGTTCTGGCGCAGCCCTCCCCCTCTCCCAAGTCCTCCTCCTCTCCCGCGGTGCTTGGCGAAGCCCTGCAGGATTGCCACGCTCGTCCACCACCACCACGCCGTCGTGCTGCTGCTAGATGGAGTCTTCCTCAGCCTCTCCCTCTCTCCTTGCTGGATCAAGGCATGGGAGACATCACCGGGCTGTACGTGTGTTGAACGCGGAGGTGCCGTCCGTTCGGCACTAGGATCTCTGGTGATTTGGATCACGATGAGTACGACTCCTTCAACCCCGTTCTCTTGAACGCTTCCGCTTAGCGATCTACAAGGGTATGTAGATGCACTCTCCTTCCCCTCGTTGCTGGTTTCTCCATAGATAGATCTTGGTGACACGTGGGAAAATTTTGAATTTCTGCTCGTTCCCCAACAATGGGTATCGAGCTAGGTCTATTGCATAGATTCTTTGCACGAGTAGAACACAAAGTAGTTGTGGGCGTTGATTTTGTTCAATATGCTTACCGTTACTAGTCCAATCTTGTTTCGACGGTATTGTGGGATGAAGCGGCCGGACCGACCTTACACGTACTCTTCGTGAGACAGTTCCACCGATTGACATGCACTTGGTGCATAAGGTGGCTAGCGGGTGCCGCCTCCCACTTTAGTCGGAACGGATTCGATGAAAAGGGTCCTTATGAAGGGTAAATAGCAATTGGCATATCACGTTGTGGTTTTGCGTGGTAAGAAACATTCTTGCTAGAAACCCATAGCAGCCACGTAAAACATGCAACAACAATTAGAGGGCGTCTAACTTGTTTTTGCGGGGTATGCTATGTGATGTGATATGGCCAAGAAGAATGTGATGAATGATATGTGATGTATGAGATTGATCATGTTCTTGTAATAGGAATCACGACTTGCATGTCGATGAGTATGACAACCGGCAGGAGCCATAGGAGTTGTCTTTATTTATTGTATGACCTGCGTGTCATTGAACAACGCCATGTAATTACTTTACTTTATTGCTAACCGTAGCCATAGTAGTAGAAGTAATAAGTTGGCGAGACAACTTCATGGAGACACGATGATGGAGATCATGATGATGGAGATCATGGTGTCATGCGGTGACGATGATGATCATGGAGCCCTCAAGATGGAGATCAAAGGAGCAAAATGATATTGGCCATATCATGTCACTATTTGATTGCATGTGATGTTTATCATGTTTATGCATCTTGTTTACTTAGAACGACGGTAGTAAATAAGATGATCCCTTACAACAATTTCAAGAAGTGTTCTCCCCTAACTGTGCACCGTTGCTAAAGTTCATCGCTTCTAAGAACCACGTGATGATCGGGTGTGATGGATTCTTACGTTCACATACAACGGGTGTAAGACAGAATTACACACGCGAAACACTTAGGGTTAAATTGACGAGCCTAGCATGTACATACATGGCCTCGGAACACAGAGACCGAAAGGTCGAGCATGAGTCGTATAGTAGATACGATCAACATGAAGATGTTCAACGATGATGAATAGTCCGTCTCACGTGATGATCGGACACGGCCTAGTTGACTCGGATCATGTAATCACTTAGATGACCAGAGGGATGTCTATCTGAGTGGGAGTTCATAAGATGAACTTAATTATCCTGAACATAGTCAAAAGATCTTTGCAAATTATGTCATAAGCTCACGCTTTAGTTCCACTGCTTAGATATGTTCCTAGAGAAAATATAGTTGAAAGTTGACATGGCGATTATGCGGACGAGAAAGCTTATGTCCTTAATGCACCACTCGATGTATGCTGAACCCCAAACGTCGTTTGTGGATGTTGCGAACATCGGACATACACGTTTTGATAACTACGTGATAGTTCAGTTAAATGGTTTAGAGTTGAGGCACCAAAGACGTTTTCGAAACGTCACGGAACATATGAGATGTTTCGAGGGCTGAAATTGGGATTTCAGGTTCGTGCCCACGTCAAGAGGTATAAGACCTCCGACGATTTTCTTAGCCTAGAAACTAAGGGAGAAAAGCTCAATCGTTCAGCTTGTGCTCAGATTGTCTGAGTGCAACAATCACTTGAATCGAGTGGGAGTTGATCTTCCAAATGAGATAGTGGTGTTTCTCCAAAGTCATTGCCACCAAGCTGCTAGAGCTTCGTGATGAACTATAACATATCAGGGATAGATATGATGATCCTTGAGGTATTCACGATGTTTGACACCGTGAAAGTAGAAATCAAGAAGAAGCATCAATTGTTGATGGTTGGTGAAACCACTAGTTTCAAGAAGGGCAAGGGCAAGAAGGGATACTTCATGAAACGGCAAATCAGCTGCTGCTCTAGTGAAGAAACCCAAGGTTGAACCCAAGCCCGAGACTAAGTGCTTCTATAATAAGGGGAATAACCACTGGAGCGGAATTACCCTAGATACTTGGTAGATGAGAAGGCTGGCAAGGTCGATAGAAGTATATTGGATATACATTATGTTAATGTGTACTTTACTAGTACTCCTAGTAGCACCAGGGTATTAGATACCGGTTCGGTTGCTAAGTGTTAGTAACTCAAATAAAAGCTACTGAATAAGCAGAGACTTGC
>JAHHZJ010000271.1:0-36981 GCA_021437245.1 Aegilops speltoides | reverse complement strand
ACACGATCTTTGCTATGCTTAGAATGGTCCCCATCACATCATTCTCCTAATGATGTGATCCCCGTTATCAATGAATCAATGTCCATAGTCGGAAACCATGACATCCTTTGATCAACAGCTAGTCAACTAGAGGCTCACTAGGGACATATTTGGTCTAATTTATTACGCGTATTATGATTTCCGGATAAACGTTATAGATGAATAAAAGACAATTTCATGAACAAGGAAATATAATAAAAATCCTTTTATTATTGCCTCAAGGGCATATTTCCAACAGCTCCCACTTGCACTAGAGTCAAGAATCTAGTTACATTGTGATGAATCGAACACCCATAGAGTTCCGTGTTGATCATGTTTTTCCGAGAGAGGTTTAGTCAACGGATTTGACATTCAGATCCGTATGTACTTTGAAATATCTATGTCTCCATCTTGAACATTTTCACGGATGGAGTTGAAACGACGCTTGATGTGCTCGGTCTTCTTGTGAAACCCGGGCCCTTGGCAAGGGCAATAGCTCCAGGTTGTCCGAAGAGTTTGATCGCCCCACGCTTGGGTATGACTCCTAGGTCGGTGATGAACCCTTCACCCAAATTGCTTCATGTGATGCCTCCGAGGCTGCCATGTACTCCGCTTCACATGTAGATCCCGCCACGACGCTTGGCAATGCACCAGCCATCGCTTCCACCATTCAACATATACACGATCCGGTTTGTGACTTAGAGTCATCCAGATCCGTGGTCGGGCTAGTGCCGACGTAACCCTTTACGATTTGAGCCTTCGTCACCTCCATAAACGAGAAACATGTCCTTTGTCCTTTTAGGTACTTCAGATATTCTGACCGCTGTCCAGGTTCCTTGCCGGATTACTTTGGTACCTTCCTACCAAACTTACGCAAGGTTTACATCGTCGACACAACATGGCATACATAATAGATCCTATGGTGAAGCATAGGGATGACACTCATCTCTTCTTTATCTTTTGCCGTGGTCGGGTATTGAGCCGAGATCAATCTCACAACCTGCAATACAGGAAAGAACCCTTCTTGACTAATCCATTTTGAACTTCTTCAAAATCTTATCAAGGTATGTGCTTGTGAAAGACCTATGAGGCGCCCTCGATCTATCTCTATAGATCTTGATGCCTAATATATAAGCAGCTTCTCCAAGGTCCTTCATTGAAAAACACTTATTCAAGTAGGCCTTAATGTTGTCCAAAAGTTATATATCATTTCCCATCAAGAGTATGTCATCTACATATAATATCGAAATGCTATAGAGCTCCCACTCACTTTCGTAAACGCAGTTTCCATAAGTCTCAAGATAAACCCAAACGCTTTGATCATTTCATCAAAGCGAATGTTCCAACTCCGAGATGCTTGCACCAGCCCATAAATGGATCATCGGAGCTTGCATACTTTGTTAGCATTCTTAGGATCGACAAAACCTTCCGCTGCATCATATACAGTTCTTCCTTAAGATGCCCAAGGAATGCCGCTTTGACGCCCATCCATATCTCATAATCATAGTATGCAATTGCTAACATGATTCGGACGGACTTCGCTCGCCACGGAGAGAATGTCTCGTCAGAAGTCAATCCTTGAACTTGTCGATAACCCTTAGCGACAAGTCGAGCTTTATAGATCCATTTGTTTTCTATCGCCGATCATCGGCAAGTCTCCAAAGTCCGTACTTTGTTTTCATACATGGATTCTATCTCGGATTTCATGGCTTCAAGCCATTTGTTGGAATCGGCCCGCCATTGCTTCTTCATAGTTCAAGGTTCACCATTGTCTAACAACATGATTTGTGACAGGTTGTCACACTTGCGGAACGTGTCCTTGTGGACCCACGGGTTCAAGAGCAACTTGATCCAAGTACCTTTCATCATCATTAATTTTCTTCAGTGTATGCACCACAGAACATTTTCCGGCTGCACTACTATCCCGCTCAAGAGGTAGTACTTCATCGAAGTTCTACTTTCTTATTCATGTAATTTTATATAAAAAATGATGTTTGTGTGATTTGGATATATAGTTAATCATGTAATAATTATCTTACCCGTCGTTGTTTGTTATACATAGTGCCATGGTTTTGATATCCGTCCACGTCGGCCCTCGTCCTTGTTATGATTAGGATGTGGTATATTCTCTTTTAAAACTATTAGTTGCATTTCGTGTTTATGACGATTATGCCCATCAAGTTGACATAGATATTTTTATCTAGGAGGTATGTGAACGGAAATTCCAACCGACCCTATTGTGAGAGAGGTTAAATTTAGTTGAAAGAAGCGAGTACTTGAAAGAAAAATTGAAAAGAATTGAGGGGAGAAGATGGAATTGGAGTTGCATGTTGCGATGTGATCGATGATCCTGCAAGATCAAGATGGAAAATGCGCTTGAAGAATAGAAAGATTAGAAAATATGCCATCGGTAGTGAGGCTTGATATCATTATGCTGTTGGATCAATTGTTACCTTAGTTGCGATCTTGATCGCATTTGTTATTGCATTTAAATGCTTTAGCTAGAGAGTTATTTGTTTGTTGCATTTAAGTGTTGTATGAACTTTATGTATGAACTTGTATTAATTTGGTCTATTAGGTGTTGTGTAATGAAGATGAGCGGCAATGGATGTACAATGACGATGCTCACCCCAGTTCGTTGAGCGTGCATACTTTTACGCTTGCGGCTAGGAGCAAACAAGCGGGCGGATGGTTTTATGCCTTGTCCATGTGGTGTCTGTAAGAATGGTCACAATTACTCTCGTCAAGAACCATTCCGTCCACTGTTTGAGTCGGGTTCATGCCCCACTATAATGTTTGGACCAAGCCGCGGAGAAAGAGGGGTTATGATGGAAGACAATGAAGAAGAAGAGGGGCGGCGGCAGCTATCCTGGCCATGGGTTCCCTGAATACGATGATACAACAATGGGGGAAGAAAGGCGGTTATGCGGGGAAGAAAGCTGGCGGCAATGCGGGGAAGAAATTGAAGAAGAGGCATCGAGATGAGCCCGTTGATGATCTAGGTCGGGCCATTGCGATGTAAAGAAAACTGCATAAGTGATTTGGAGAAAGAAAAAGTTGCGGTATGCATGTTAGAGGATCACAAAAATTGTTGTACCGAATTGCGTAGGTGACAAGAAAAAGCTGGGCACCCTGCTGGAATTGCTGCAATGGAAGGCAGAGAATGGTGTATCGACAAGGGATTTGGAAAGTTCGCGGTAATGATAAAGGATATGCTTCCAAGGACAACGAATTGCACGAGTACGTCTGAAGCAAAGAAGGCTATCGCCCTCTAGGGTTAGAGTGCAAAGATACATGCATGCCCTAATGATTGCATCTGTGCCACGGTGAGTCACGAGTTTGAGCGCTTGCCGGTATGTGGTGCATTGCGCTATAAGATCAGCGCGATGAGCTGGCGGTGATGTCGGCGGCGCCCGAAGAAGATTCCTGCCAAGGTGATGTGGTATTCTCCTATAATACCACGATTGAAGCGTTGTTCCAAAACAAAAGAGCATGCCAAAGCGATGAGATAGCACTGAAGAAGACCGTGAAAGAAGGAAAGTTGAGAGTACCCATGACGGGTGGCGGTGGAGAAAATCGAAAGAAATGCGGGAAGGAGTTTGCAGATGGCGCAAGGGCGTATGGTTTGGTCTAAGCGCGGATGGCATTAATCCTTTTGGGGAGCGAGAGAAGCAACCATAGCACGGCACAGTGACTCTATGTTTGTATAACCTTCCTCCTTGGTTGTGCATGAAGCGGAAGTTCATTATGATGCCGGTGCTCATCCAAGGCCCTAAGCAACCAGGCAGCGACATTGATGTGTACCTAAGGCCATTAGTTGAAGAACTCTTACAGGCTGTGGAATGGAACAGAATTATGCGTCGTGGGATGAGCACATGGGGAAGAATTTGACCTCAAAGGCGTTGCTGTTACGTGACCATCAATGATTGTCCTGCTCTCGGTAACCTTCGGGACGGACAAACAAGGGATACCGCGGATGCGCACTATTTGGATGATACCGGCGGTATATATTTGAATAGTTGTAAGAAGAATGTGCACAGGACATCGTCGATTTCTTCGAGCAGGCATCCGTAGAAAAGAAAGGAAAGCATTTCAAAGGTGAGGCGGATCACGGACGAAGCCTCGTCATCGTCTTTGTGCTGATGTACATGATATGGTCAAGGATTTGAAGGTGATATTTGGAAAGGTCTGGCGGACAACCTGTTCGAAGGGCGGGCAGACGGACAGCGCACCCATGTGGAAGAAGAAATCTATATTTTGGGACCTGCCATATTGGAAAGACCTAGAGGTCCGCTCCGCAATCGGCGTGATGCGTCACGAAGAATCTTTCGCGTGACCTGCTTGGCTTCTTGGGCGTGTATGGGAAGACAAAAGATACACACGAGCGCAGGAGGACCACCAGCGTATGCGCGAAGAAGATGGCATACATCAGGGTCATGCAAGCTACGCTCTTACCAAAGAAGAGAAAAATCTTCTTTGAATGCCTGCTCGATATTAAGGTACCGTCGGCTTCTAAATCGAATATAAAGGGAATAATAAACATGGCAGGAAAAAGTTCCGAACCTAAAGTCTCATGAGACGCCGCGTGATTATGGCATAACTGCTTCCGGTTGCATTGAGGGCTTCTACGAAAAGCGTTCGATTAGCCATTGTGAAGCTATGTGCATTTCTCAATGCAATCTCTCGAAGGTAATCGATCAGAGAATCATACCAAGGATTCTGAGAATGATTTGGTGCAATGTCTTGTCGTTTTGAGTTGGTGTTCCCACCATCCTTCTTCAACATCATGGCCTTGCGTCCTAGTTCACCTATCTTGAAGAGATTAACGTTTTGGGTCTGTATTTCTACACAATATGTTCCCCTTTGAAAGGTTCATAGGAGTCTTAAAGAAATATGTTCATAACCGTGCTAGGCGAGAAGGAAGCATCTCCAAGGGCCATCAAAATGAGGAGGTCATTGAGTTTTGTATTGACTTTATTCCTGACCTTAAGCGATTGGTGTTCTGAATCGCGGCATAAGGGCATTTGGATGGAAAAAACGCTAGGAGGAACAAATAATATGTATGGGCGGACATTCTCTCACTGAAGCACACTACACAGTTCTACAATTCCACCTTGGTGGCTCCGTATATGGATGAACACAAGAATTTGCTACGCTCAAACACGGGCGGATCGATGAGTGGATTACATGTGACCAAACCAGGAGTTTATGGCTGGTTTGCGGACACGCATACCATGCATGCCACCTCTATTGAAGATGACCTGTACTTGCTGTCCCGATTACCATCTTGAATATAATGACTTTCAAAGTGCGAGATAAATGGTAATACATTTTACGATTGCCCAAGATAAGAAGAGCACCAACAAAACAGTGGTGTCGCTTTGATCAGAAACCAAGGCGGAAAGGAAACATATTATGGTTATATACAGGACATATGGAACTTGACTATCGGCGTGGTTTAAAGGTCCCTTTGTTTGGTGCAAATGGGTCAATATGACACGGCGGCGGTAACGGAAGACCCTTGATGCGGAATGACAACAGTGGATCTCAACAATCTTGCGTGTCAGAGCAGAACCATTCGTCCTAGCCAATGATGTGGCACAGGTTTTCTATGTGAAGGACATGTCTACCAAGCCAAGAAAAAGAAAAGATAAGGAAGCGAATGCATCGTCACGATGAGCCAAAAGCGGCACATAGTTCTTTACGGGAAGAGAAACATCGTGGGAGTGGATGACAAGACAGACAAGTCGAGAAGATTATGAAAAGTTTGATGAAATTGCTCCATTCACGGTGAATATTGACCCGAGCATCCCGTTAAATGATGAAGATTTTCCATGGTTCTGGCGCAAAGGGACACCTGAAGAAAAAGTTTCACATCCAAGATCTGGATGTAATCGGCTTAACTATGATCACTTTCTTACATGTTTCACACCCAGGAGGGAATGTCTGTAATAGTTAGGGTAGTTATGTGTTTGGCATTTGAAGCGAAGAAATTTTATGTGCAAACAAATTCTTTTCATGCATTTACTGATTTTTTCCAGCTAAATGATGACAAATTGAAAAGCAATTCAAATAAACTCAGAAAAGGTTGAAAGTTGGCATGGTATCATAATTTCATATAAATATCATGTGCAAGAAAGTAGAGAGGGTTACGACAAACACTGGATGCACTTCGTGTACAAAATGAACAATCTCTTTCGAAGTATCAGGGTTTCCGACGAAAATTGAACTGTTACAAAGGCATTTCATTTTTTAAATAACCTAAGCATTACTAAATTGAATATAATGATAAAACACACTAATATTGAACATAAGAAAAAAGAATCCTTTGGAAAAACTTTTTCAAAGTTAAGTTATTCACAAACTAGTGATTCACACAAATTTCAAATAATTCAAAATTTAAACTATTCAAATTTGAAATCTACCGGCACTAAGAGAAAGTTTGTAATTTTTTGTACCTAAAGCAAAAATATTCACAAAGAAACTCTAAATACAACAAAAAACAACTCAAAATAAATAAAACAAAAAAAATAAAGCAAAAAAAAAGCCCGCCTACTGGGCCAAAGCGGCCTGCATACGACCAGCGATACAACCTTTCATTGGGCCAGGATGCAGGCCCTTGAAACTTGATAAGCCCACAAGGCGAGGAGGACAGGTAGGCCAGTGAGCCTAAATAGGAGAGGAGCTCGAGAGCTACCGCCTGGGGCTTATAAACCCGTCTGGTAGCCCTCGACTAGCGAGTGGGACTAAACTTGCCGCACCCTTGCGGCGCCAGCCCCTTTAATGCGGGTCGTGGCACAAACCGGTACTAAAGGGGGCCTTTAGTACCGGTTTGTGCCACGACCGGTACTAAAGGGGTCGCTTCCGCTTAGCACTGGCCAAAACAGACCTTTAGTACGGTTGGTGGCACCAACCGGTACTAAAATGCCTTCTCTATAACTAAACACTTCAAAATTTAAATCAGTTTCTCATCTCCTCTGCTTCTTCTTCTCCTCTTGCACCGTCGCCGCCCCGTCGCCGCCCGACCCCGTCGTCGCCGCCCGTCGCCGCCCGTCATCGCCGCCCCGTCGCCGCCCGTCGCCGCCGCCCGTCCCGTCGTCGCCGCCCGTCCCGTCGTCCTTCCCGTCGCCGCCCATCGCCGCCCAACCCGTCGTCCCGTCCCGTCGTCGCCGCCCGTCGTCGCCGCCATGCCCGTCGCCGTCCCGTCGTCGCGCCCCGTAACCTCTCGCCTAACCCGGTGTGTAGCCTTACACACATACATTGTAGAAATTGTTAAGATTTGTTAGAATTGTTAGATTTGTTAGAATAGTTAGAAATGTTAGAATTGTTAGATTTGTTAGAAATGTTTGAAATTGTAGAAATTTTCTGTTTCTTAGTTATAGAAATATATAGTTATAAAAAGTTAGAATTGTTAGAAATTTTTCTGTTTTTTAGTTATAGAAATAGTTATAAAATGTTAGTCATATATATAGAAATGTTATAATTTTTTCTGTTTTTAGTTCTAAAATATTAGAAATGTTATAGAAATGTTAGTTATATATAGCATTGTTAGAAATGTTATAGAAATGTTAGTTATATATATAGAAATGTTAGAAATTTTAGTTATCAAAATCAATCATTAAAAAATGTTACTTTTTGGGCATATAGCTAGTATTTGTTCTCGGCGATGCCGGCCCGCATCCTCGCCGTCGATCCGTCCATGACGGCGTCCAGCCGACCACGTCCGGGACTGGGCTCCTTGAACTGCTTGGGAGGTGCTGCTTGGAGGGCGCGCCGCAGCGAGAACCCGGCCGCGGGTCGATCGTCGACCACGATCTCGTTTGGTGGCGTTCGCGTGGGCGATTTGGTGCGGAGGACCCGGCCCGCCTTGGTGGTGTCGTCGCCGTGTCGGGAAGGAGGGCGAAACACGTCCATCGCTACATGGTTGCGTTAGAGGCGGCAGAGTTCTCCAATACGTGGCGATATCTTGAGGATCTCACTTCAGCTATGATCTGTGAGGTTCCTTCTCTTTGGGTGTCCACTTTGCCGGCGGAGGAACATGAGTGTCCTAGATTCTTACGTAGTATTCGATCTTTATTAGCTAATAGCCGGTGATGTACTTTTCTATATTATATATTATTGAGGCGATGTATTGAGATTATATCTATTATTACGGGCGATGTATTGAGATTATATCTATTATTCTGGCGATGTATTGAGATTATATCTATTATTCGAGATTTGAATACTAAATTGTTTTATTTTTCTTTTGGATTAGTTAAACAAAAGCTATGGCGAACAATACCGGCGAGAGAGGAGAACAGACCATGTTTGATATGATCGCAGGCGATGATAATCAAAATGAAGAAGATTATAGCGGCTCGAATTTCTAAACAACACGGAGAGGGTGATATGATATTCGATCACGGCGAAGTCATGAATGATTATAGCGATGACGAAGAACATGATCCTGAAACAACAAACACCGACGAGGTATATATATATTTATATAAGCGGGCATCGGTGATCATCACAGTTTTAAATGACTTGAAGATATATTAACGAATCGATCTTTGTTCTTTCAGCCATCGGATCGAGCAAATCTTGAGAAAAAATGGCGAAGCGAGGCCCGAACAAAAAGTTGAAGCCGGGCGTAAAGTACAATATCAAGGCATGCGACCCTCTTGGCAAACCAATAGCGCCTAAGAAGATTGCGAACAAGTTAGTTAAATCGGTCTGGAGTTCTTGTGAAGGACCAACTCGATCAAACTTCAAGAATGGAGGCGCCCGGCAAAGCCCGTCCAGATGTTACTTATGTCGACAAGAATCAAAAAGATCGCTTTGGGATACTCTCATGGAACATTTCACCCTACCGGATCATTTCACGAGCGGATGTGCGAGAAAGTCAAAGAGGCTGCTCTTAAGATGATGGCGAATGCATTCAAGAACTACAAGAATGGTGAATGGAACAAATCGTCGGCGGAGGAAGGAAGACTCCAGTATTCAAGGAACAACGGAGAACCAACGTGATCATTGGGCGATTTAGTGAAATTCAAGGATTCGAATTAGCTAAGGCGAGTCGAGAATAAACAAGAAGAATGCGAAAAGAAGGATAAGTTCCATAAGCTGGGGCCGGTGGCTATCGGTGGCAATGCCTAAGTGGGATAAGTCCGAGAAAGAGATGGAGGATGCAGGTGTCACTCCGGTTACTAAGAGCTGGCCCGTCGAGTCGGGACTTAGTTCTATCGCATGGGGGAGTTGGACGGGAGGCAGGAAAAAGTTTCGGCGAGGGCAAGTCGGCGGGGCCGACGATGCGATACTTGTTGCAATAGAAGAGGCACGAGCAGGGGTGTTCCAGCCCAGCGGAAGAAGCGAGCTTCTGCGTGCCACAGGGTGGAAATCTGAACACCGGGAAGAACACGAGGCAAGGGCGCTATTCCGTGGTATGAGGGTTTTGATGGAACACCGACTCTGAACCCATGCGAGAAAGAAAATTGCGGAGGAGAAGAAGAGGAAGATGGAGGAGGAGCGGAGGAAGCGGGACTATGAATGCCTTCAAGGCCTAGAAGCAAGTCAAGCGGAATTGGCGGTCAAATTCCAGCGGCAGCGAAGCGAGATCGACTCACTTACCCATCAAAGGGGGTCTCAACAGCTGCAGCAGCTAGCGGATGATCCAGCATTGGATAGCACCGGCCCATCCATGCCGAGAAGCAGCGTGGGTTCCGTCCCGGACGACCCAATGCTGGTAGATACCCCGTGGATGACATCACGGAGAACACTAACTGCGAGCTACACTACAAAATGAAGAACATATCCATGAAGGTGGCGGACGGCTCTGCTTTCACAAATCCCCGAGGCAACCTTCCATGCAACCCGATTACAGCGGGCTATGCTCGTGTCGTGGTTGATGATGTCTGGACCCATATTGGGGCTACAGACTTGACATTCTTTGGAGGTGACGGCGGCGCTTTCTCGGAGAGGCCAAACATCGTATCATCCTATGGAAAAAGTTGCATCATCTTTCCAAGGCCACCCACACCGCGTCACTGAGTCCTCGTTGAAGTCCGCCACCTAGTCAGCGACTCCGCTTCTCCAAGTCCGGCAAAGTGTCGGACAATCCTCCTCCTCAAGTTCGGAAGTGTCGGGACAATCCTCCAAGTCCGGCCAGCGTCGACGTCCCTCCTCCTCCAAGTCGGCACAACCTCGAGCCACTCCTCCTCCTCATCCAACTCAGTCCGTCAGCCATCTCCGCCGCCTCGGCAATCGCAAAGACACCCGCAGCTCACAGTGCGTGGCCGTCTGGTCGAGGTAGTACAGCTGGAAATCTGGCGGAGGCAAGCGGTATAAATATGGTCCAAGCACAAGCCTCTTCCGAGAGGTCTTATGACAAGTCCGAGGAGGAAATCACAGCCATATCGAAGGCCGAGGTGGAAGCCCATTTTGCACGAAACCGCCACCGCCGCCAAGGGAGAAAGTGCACGAGAAGCGATTGACCACTTCATTCGTATGGCTCAACCACCAGCTTCAAGCTGTTGACACAGACTATGGCGCCACATCGGGAAGTTAAATAAACCGCGTCTACAAAGGGAGGCGAAACGTCTACATCGGGATCGAGCAAACAAAGCAGCTGCCAAAAATGCGGAAAACCATTCCCGGTGGGAGAACAGTAGCGTCGATCCCTCGCTTGTTGTGCCAACAACGGTGGCAATCTGGCGCCCCAATATTATTGTGGGCAAGCGGTGCATGTTCGAGGTGGGCAATGTGGTAATAACGGAGGAGCATATAATGCAGGCTGAAGTTCTCAACATCATTTTGGACAACTCCTCGAGATCGAGCCCATGCCTTTGCTTAGAGAGGATGAAGTAAAGCGGCAATATGTCCGGGGCCAACCTTTGGTCGCGCCGGACAAGGTCAAGAACCTCCCAACGAGAATGTATGAATTGCATCAATGGTACATGAACATGACCAAGATTTCAGATCGAGTGTCCCTCATGGTGAATGTCAAGGAGGACCATTACTACCATGAGAAAGCTGGGTCCGTTGAGTATTTAGAACTGTTTCAGTTATACAATAAGGAAGCACTCGACAAATCTATAAATCGGTTGCTATTATGCGTAAGTGATTTCTTTCTATAATTTAAGTCTCAAGCTAGCTGTAGTGATCCTTTTGAGATCAATCATTACCTGTAATTATCCTCACTATATATATTCTTTTACGTGGTATTATGCAGGATGAAGATATAAGAAATGAGAAAAGGTGGGCGCTATGGCATTGGGTTCATTGACCCAAACACCGTTAATGAATTCACATGGAAGATAAATAAACATCATGCAAAGGAAGTAGAGGACAGCATGCTAGAGTTCTTGAGCGCCTCAAATACAATGAAGATATACTACTTCCTTACCACTTTGGGTGAGTCACACTTGTCTTGTACTACAAGTTCTCTGTTTTTGCCTACTAGCTATAGCTACATGTTTTGCTAACATATGCCCGCTTAATTAAGACATGTAAGCGTGTGTGCTATGCAGATTTCACTGGGTCTTGTGTATAATTAAAGTTGGCCTTGAACAGGTTAATCTTGGACTCACAAACTGACTTTAACATCTTGTATGGGATAGTCAACAGGTAATTTCAATCATTATTAACTATATATCTCGGCCTATTTAGTTCGTCATTTCATGATATGAACTATTTAATAACCTTTATTCATTTTCTTTGTCGGCGGGCAGGGCTTAGGCAAGATTCATCAGCGTCACGCCCGTGAATGGAAACAAAAGCTTGAAAGTTTTTGACCCAAGGTAAGTAATTAAGTAGTACTAGCTAGCTAGCTAGCTAGCTGCCATCTCTTTAATTATCATGCTTGATTAATTTTTATCTGATCAAATTCCATTCTCGTAAAGGCCACGAAGCGGTAGCGAGTGCTGATCTGTGTGCATTCTGCGTTTGCGAGAATATTACATGATGGCGTCCGAAAGGAGCAGATCTCAAAGACAGCAATGGATGCGCTTGTCGAACACTATTCACAATTTTACACCATTATCGATATCTAGCTAGTCACACAACTAATACACATGCATATTGATCTCCTTCTTAACAGTTCAAAGAGGTGCGGAGAAGCTCATAGAAGCGGAGCGTAGAAGCACTTCAAGAGGAAATAAGCGGGATTTTTGCTCGACGAGGTCATAAATCGAATGGAGAATTCTATTACCGCTACCGCCCCAATGAAAACCACTTTCAATTGTCATCGTGCTCGAAGGCACCAATTAGACTGGCTCGAAGGCAACATTCATATGTATGAGAAATTGTATATATCTGTACATGTGTGTATGTGAATTAATTAATATGGTGGTTTAATTTGTGAGACATTGATGTGATATATATATATGCATGATTGGTTCTACTAGAAATTTTATATATATGCATAACGTGTACAATGTGTAGTATCGTAAAAATACCAGCAAGCGAAAAAGAACTAAAATGGAAACACAAAATTAAATGAAAAAGAAATCATAAAACCAAAAACCCTCAAACCTTATAGTACGGTTGGTGTTACCAACCGGTACTAAAACTCGAGCCCGAGCTGGCTAGTGCCACGTGGTTGCCCTTTAGCACCGGTTCGTGCTGAACGGTGCTAAAGAGAAACTTTAGTGACCTAAATTAGTGCGGTTATGTAACCGGCACTATAAATCCTCGAACGGTGCTAATGCCTGTTCTGCACTAGTGGTAATACATGTGTGAATACATAGACCACAACATGTCCCTAGTGAGCCTCTAGTTGACTAGCTCGTTGATCAATAGATGGTTATGGCTTGCTGACCATGGACATAGGATGTCATTGATAATGGGATCGCATCATTAGGAGAATGATGTGATGAACAAGACAATCCTAAGCATAGCACAAGATCGTATAGTTCGTTTGCTAAAGAGCTTTTCTAATGTCAAGTATCATTTCCTTAGACCAAGAGATTGTGCAACTCCGGATACCGTAGGAATGCTTTGAGTGTACCAAATGTCACAACGTGGCTGGGTGGCTATAAAGGTGCACTACTGGTATCTCCGAAGTGTACATTGTGTTGTACGAATCAAGACTGGATTTGTCACTCCGTATGACGGAGAGGTATCTCTGGGCCCACTCGGTAATGCATCATCATAATGAGCTCAATGTGACTAAGTAGTTAGTCACGGGATCATGCATTACGGAATGAGTAAACTGACTTGCCGGTAACGAGATTGAACGAGGTATTGGGATACCGACGATCGAATCTCGGGCAAGTAACATACCGATTGACAAATGGAATTGTATACGGGATTGATTGAATCACCGACATCGTGGTTCATCCGATGAGATCATCGTGGAACATGTGGGAGTCAACATGGGTATCCAGATGCGCTATTGGGTATTGGCGGAGAAGCGTCTCGATCATATCGCATGGTTCCCGAACCGTGGGTCTACACATAAGGTTCGGTGACACTAGAGTTGTTATGGGAAATTGTATGTGGTTATCGAAGGTTGTTCAGAGTCCTGGATGAGATCCCAGACGTCACGAGGAGTTCCGAAATTGTCCGTAGGTGAAGATTTATATATGGGAAGTCCAGTTTGATCGTAGGAATGGTTTGGGGTTATGGGTATTGTCTGGGACCACGAAAGGTGTCGAGGTCCACCGGTGGGGCCACCTGCCCGGGGACTTAATGGGCTGAATATGGGAGGGAACCAGCCCCTAGTGGGCTGGTGCGCCCCTCTCCAAGGGCCCAAGGCACCTAGGGTTGGAAACCCTAGGGGAGGGGGGCGCCTCCACCTTGCTTGGGGGGCAAGCCTCCCCTCCAGGCCGCCGCCCCCCCCCCTCTAGATGGGATCTAGAGGGGTCGGCCCCCTCTCCCCTTCACCCTATAAATAGAGGGGGGTGGGAGGGCTGCATTACCCCTTCCCTGGCGCAGCCCCTCCCTCCTCCAACTCTTCCTCCTCCTCCGTAGTGCTTGGCGAAGCCCTGCAGGAATACCACAAGCTCCACCACCATGCCTTCATGCTGCCGGAGTTCTCCCTCAACTTCTCCTCTCCTTGCTGGATCAAGGAGGAGGCGTCCCAGGCTGTCCGTGTGTTGAGCAGCGGGCGCCGTTATTCGGCGCTTAGATCGAAATCCACCGCGATCTGAATCGCTACGAGTACGACTCAGTCATTCGCGTTCTTGTAACGCTTCCGTTTCGCGATCTTCAAGGGTATGAAGATGCACTCCCTTCTCTCTTATTGCTAGTCTCTCCATAGATTGATCTTGGTGATGCGTAGAAATTTTTGAATTTATGCTACGTTTCCCAACTGCCCCAAACCTCTTTCTTTATGCTTACATCCTTCTCTCTCTCTCTCTCTCTCTCTCTCTCTCTCTCTCTCTCTCTCTCTCTCTCTCTCTCTCTCTCTCTCTCTCTCTGGCCCTGCCCCAGTGGCGACATCCCGAGCCCCCGACTACACCGAGCCCGTCTGCATCTTCTCTATCGCACCCATGGATAGTACACCGTCAAGGAGGAAAATCCACGGTTATGGGCGACTTGGAAATTTATAATATCCGGTTGTAGAGAACTTGACACTAAATTTAAATAAAATACACCAACCGCGTGTGTATCCCTGATCGTATCTTTTCGATGAAGTTTGGAAACAAAAAACGGTGGGGTTATGATTGATGCGTAAGTAGTTTAGGATCACTTCTTGATCATGCTAATTGGCAACCGATATGCGTAGTTACTCATCTTATTCTTGTACTCATAAGTTAACCACTTAAAAATGCTTAGTGCTTTCGCAACCTCACCACTTACCCATACCTCACATATAAGCTTTGTTAGTTTTGATACCGTGGGCAAAGATTGCGAGTCCCGTGGCTCACAAATTACTATAAATACAGCTGCGGTACCTCACGAGACAGAACCACGGGTAATGGTGCAGAGCTCGGTTGGAGTATGATGAGGATCTTCGTCGGATGTATGTCTCGTTTTAGGAAGATCGATGTCGCTCTTAGTCGGATCGATCCGGATTTGTAGCATGGGTGGTTATGTCTTTTCTCGTTTGATTTCGTCCGTAGTCGGACCCTGCTCTTCTCTTTGGATGAACTTATGAATGATTGAATATTATGCTTCTAGACATGTGTGCAGTGTAAGCCTTTACTTAGTATTCTCTCCTGTTCATTACATGGTTTGTGCAAAGATATAACCATCCTTACGGCAGACCTAATATGCGGTTATGCCCCTAAGTCGTGCCTCGACACGTGTGGGATATAATCACGTATTGGGTGTTACAGACATGTAAAAACTAAGCATATTTGCCTCGTTTTGGTTGTGATCGGGGATGCGATCCGGCGCAGGTGTGATCCCGTGCCTTGTGTGGACCAGCATAGATTTGAATTTGAATTTGCCGGCGGACAGAATGTAGCTACGGTTGGATGGTGTCCTCCCGCATGCGTCTCCGCGCTGGTCCCCCTCTCCGCGGACGGATGCAGGAGAAAATTTGCAGGTTGCCATTGGAGATGCCAAACACGCCTCTCTAACACACGTGCATAATCGATGAATATCGATGCAACATTGCTAATCAAACTCAGAAAGCTCATATATTCACCTTCCCAATGGTATGGATTGGTACATGGATCAATATATGCTAGCTCTCTGTGCACGAATGCATATTTGTTGGGTCCTTACTAATTACTCCACGATGCGGCCGACGTAGGGGTGTTCGTGCTTTGGGTAGGTGCAGCCGAGCCCGAACGGCAGCCACCCGCCGAACCCGCCCCAGCTCTTGCTGCACTCCTTGATGGCGAGGTCGCCCAGCACCCTCCTCCCCGCTGGCGTCACGAAGGTCACCGCCCTGTTCTCGAACACGAGTTTGCACGGCGAGGCCCCGGCCACCCCGCACGACTTCGCCCCCGGCCACTGGACGTCCCACACGGCCACCCTGCTCATGCTGTTCCCGCCGTAACTCCACCGGCACGTCACCTTGGGCTGCCTGTAGACCCAATTCAGCGTGCTCTCGCCGTTGGGGAGAGACCACGCGGTGTGGTCGTCGCAGTTGAAGGACATGTCGTACTCGTCGTTGCCCATGCGGTTCTCAATGTCGCACTCGTATATTGGCCGGTCGGCGGCTGTCGCCACTGCTGCTTCCGGCTTTGGGCTTGGTTCGGTCAGCGTGCGTGGCGGCGGGCCGCGGGCGTCGTTGGGCGGCGGCTGGGAGAGGGGACAGGACGACGGCGGTGGCGATCAAGGTGACGACGACTATGGAGGGCGCCAGCCGATGGTGATCCGAGGCTTTGTCCATGCCGTACGTGGTTATTTGGTATTTTGTGTGGCGTTTGGCCGAGCATGCAATGCGACGCACATGCATCGATCTCTCTATTTATTGGTCGTGTCGTGTCGTGTCGTGCGTTCTCAGGTTCAGTTACATGCATGCTTGAATGGAGGTTAATTTGCAAAACGCACCTCCGGTTCATTACATGGGTTTGGGCCGGCAGCGCATTTACCGATCTCTCCGTTTCAGACACATGGGTAAGTGCTATGAATCTCCTTGCAGAAGCATCCATTTACCACGTACGCGCTGCTTCATGCAACGATTTCTCGGAGTGACCAGCCCTAGTCAAGCTATTTTATACTACTACAGGAGTATAACAGACTGGGTGTGGACGCATCTTTCGAGAATAATAAGAAACCAACCACACACATAGTATTCGTAGATCATCTGCGATCTGCATACATAGGGCTACACGCCGCTAGAGTTTGGTAGATTACCAACTGAATCTGCACTGCTTCCCCACCCGCGAGGACTGGTTTTGTAGCAACACATTTTGCAGCCATCATCGAACATATAAATTACGCTAGACAACCCGCCGTTCTGAGGCATCCGCGCGCGCCACGCTCGCTGGGCCGTTCGATTCTTTTCCTGTACCTCCGTTTTTGGCCGCTGACGTGAGGTCAACCGTTCGTTCTTTTGTACATTCACGTTTGGTTTGGAAGTGGCTGTCGGATAGGCCTCGTGAGCCATGGGTCCAGTAATCAGTTGCTTTTTATCTACTATCTCTACTATTAAAGCAGAATCGAACGTCGTGATGGTTCCACCTCTCGCTGCTTCACCCCTCCCTCGCGCCAACCTCGGATCTCAAACGAAACTACGCACGATCTATAAACCAGAAAAATCTAGCTGAACCAACTCCACCCGCACGCGCTACGATCACTTACCACTTCTCGCGGAAACGACTCCCTGCCCCACCACGATCTCTCTCTCTTTTGGATCCTCCCCACGTTCTCTCTAGCGCCATGCCTCGCAAGTCATGATTGCTGTAGCCCCGTCCACCGCTGTTACCATCGGATTGCGAGATACTCGCCTCTGGGCTCTGGCCAAGTCGCATCATCGTCCGCCCGCGGGGTTCATCTGGGGCAACATCCCGGAGGGGCAGCCGAAGAAGATGGGCATCATCCTCATCTGGGGCAACATCCCGGTGCGGCGTGCGATCTCCTCTCCCCCTCACGAGGGACATCGTCGCCATCCGCTTCTCCACTTTCTACCCGGCCATCGACGTCTTCGGCCTGCCATTCTTTGATTGCTTCCTCCACAAGATCGATCTGATGCCGCACGCCGCACACCCGTCGCCAGGGCTGAACCCGCACCATGACGGGACTCGCACCAGTGGGTCATCTACGACGTCAGGTCCACGGTGGCATCCACACCCGCTCCGGCACCGACTGCGTGGTAGGCATCCACCCAACTCTCGCGCCGTCGTCAGTCATCGACTCGCCGGTGACGGTGCGGATCATGTGTGCACCTATAGGACGGCTTGCAGTTGCAGTGCCCCATGTGCATGCAGGATTTCCAGCCTCCGACACACATCATGCCAGCGGTAACAAGGGTTTTGGCCCTTGGCGTGGACGACTGGAAGCCGCATGGGATGGAGGAACAGGACGCCGGGTAGGAGTACGGGCGGCAGTGTCACAATCACAGGTTCATGGCAGGCCGAGATGAGCGATACTAGCGGAAATCACCTGTCGACCTTCCAGCATTTTGTCCTCGTAGGTGTTTTCCTCTTCTCTTTGTTTCCCCTTGTGTGACAAATCCCAGGAGGCTTACTTTCTGAACTGACATCTCTAATCTATCGATACTACTAATAAAACACTCCTAAGTACTATTCAGTGGATGAACATCCAGCGAGTTTGTTTGTATTCTTTTAGCTTGATCTTTGGGATTATATTAAGTTGTTCTTCTGCTTTTGTAATTTCTTCTTTCAGCAGCTTTTTATTTCGGGTGGTGCTCTCTGCTTCACCTCTAACTGTTCTAGCCGGGAGGCCACTCACCATGCCAAAAGGACTTGGACGTGTTTGCTCACTTCAGTTATCTGCTCGCTGCCGTTCTTGCAATCAGCAGAAAATGCGTACTGACTTGACACTTTGTTCACAATTAATGGCAGGTAAAGCATGAGGATGGTGTAAACATTCCGGGAGGTCAACAACAACGGTGGGTATTCTGTATTTACCAGAGATGCAAAACTGCTGCCGCAAGCAGGCAGCACACACTGAAAATTAAAACAGTGCCATGCTCAATGTAAACAATACAGTTATGCAGAGTTCTAATTTTAGTTTTTTCTTCTCTGTTCATATATATATATACCTATCTACAGACTGAAGCAGCCCGCACAATAATCTCTCCGTGAAAAGATTTTGAGCAAATGCAAAAACAATCAAGAAGACTGAAATACATCCAATGGTATCATCCGACGTCAAGTTTACTGAACATTTGACATAGAAAGGCATAATGAATGTCTCTATGCATATATCTTATGTCTATATGCACGTATTAATTTGTTACTAATGTTTATTAGAAGCTTGGTCTAAAATTTTCGGCATCCACATCCACTACCATTTTCTGATCCAATAGCACAGAATTTCCCTAACGTTCATGCAGTTGGATATGGGGTAGCGATCGAGAATGAGTGAGAAAAATTGAAAAGAATTGAGGGGAGAAGATGGAATTGAGTTGCATGTTGCCGATGTCGCCGATGATCACAAGATCAAGATGGAGAAAATGCGCTGAAGAATAGAAAGATTAGAAAATATGCCATCGGTAGTGAGGCTTGATATCATTATGCTGTTGGATCAATTGTTACCTTAGTTGCGATCTTGATCGCATTTGTTGTTGCATTTAAATGCTTTAGCTAGAGAGTTATTTGTTTGTTGCATTTAAGTGTTGTATGAACTTTATGTATGAACTTGTATTAATTTGGTCTATTCGGTGTTGTGTAATGAAGATGAGCCGCAATGGATGTATAATGACCGATGCTCACCCCAGTTCGTTGAGGGCGTGCATACTTTTCTTCGCTATGGCCGAGGCAAACAAGCGGGCGGATGGTTTTATGCCTTGTCCATGTGGTGTCTGTAAGAATGGTCACAATTACTCACGCCAAGAACCATTCACGCCCACCTGTTTGAGTCCGGTTTCATGCCCCACTATAATGTTTGGACCAAGCACGGAGAAAGAGGGGTTATGATGGAAGACAATGAAGAAGAAGAGGACGACGGCAGCTATCCCGCCATGGGTTCCCTCAATACGATGATACAACAATGGGGGAAGAAGCTGAGCCTATGCGGGAAGAAGCTGAGCCGCAATGCGGGAAGAAGTCGAAGAAGAGGCATCGATGAGCCCGCTGATGATCTAGGTCGGGCCATTGCCGATGTAAAGAGAAATCGCGCAAGTGATTTGGAGAAGAAAAGTTGCAGCATGTTAGAGGATCACAAAAATTGTTGTACCCGAATTGCGTGAGGTGACAAGAAAAGCTGGGCACCACACCGAATTGCTGCAATGGAAGGCGAGAATGGTGTATCCGACAAGGGATTTGGAAAGTTGCTGGTAATGATAAAGGATATGCTTCCAAAGGACAACGAATTGCCCGAGAGTACGTACGGCAAAGAAGGCTGTCTCGCCTCTAGGGTTAGAGGTGCAAAAGATACATGCATGCCCTAATGATTGCATCCTGTACCACGGTGAGTACGAGGATTTGAACGCTGTCTGGTATGTGGTGCATTGCGCTATAAGATCAGCCATGATGAGCTCGGTGATGTCGAGGCGAGCGCCCAGAAGAAGATTCCTAAGGTGATGTGGTATTCTCCTATAATACCACGATTGAAACGCTTGTTCCAAAACAAAGAGCATGCCAAGGCGATGAGATGGCACAGAGAAGACCGTAAGAAAGAAGGAAAGTTGAGAGTACCACCGACGGGTCGCAGTGGAGAAAAATCGAAAGAAAGTACGGGAAGGAGTTTGCGATGACGCAAGGAGCGTATGGTTTGGTCTAAGCGCAGATGGCATTAATCCTTTTGGGGAGCAGAGAAGCAACCATAGCACCTGCCCGTGACTCTATGTTTGTATAACCTTCCTCCTTGGTTGTGCATGAAGCGGAAGTTCATTATGATGCCGCGCTCATCCAAGGCCCTAAGCAACCCGCAACGACATTGATGTGTACCTAAGGCCATTAGTTGAAGAACTCTACAGCTGTGGAATGGAACAGTGTACGTATGCGGATGAGCACATGGGGAAGAATTTGACCTCAAGGCGCTGTTGTTCGTGACCATCAATGATTGTCCCGCTTCTCAAGAACCTTTCGTGACGATAAACAAGGGATACCGCGATGCACGCACTATTTGGATGATACCGAAAAGATATATTTGAATAGTTGTAAGAAGAATGTACCGACATCGCCGATTTCTTCCGAGCGGCATCCCGTAAGAAAGAAAGGAAAGCATTTCAAAGGTGAGGCGGATCACCGGACGAAGCCTCGCCATCGCATCGGTGCTGATGTACATGATATGGTCAAGGATTTGAAGGTGATATTTGGAAAGTATCCCGCGGACAACCTGTTCCAAGGACGCGGACGGACGCGCACTCCATGTGGAAGAAGAAATCTATATTTTGGGACCTGCCATATTGAAAGACCTAGAGGTCCGCCCGCGAATCGACGTGATGCACGCCACGAAGAATCTTTGCGTGACCTCGCTGGCTTTTGGGCGTAATGGGAAGACAAAAGATACACCGAGGCACGGAGGACCAGCAACGATGCACGAAGAAGATGGCATACATCGTGGTCATGCAAGCTACGCCTACCAAAGAAGAGAAGGAAATCTTTTTGAATGCCTGCTCAGATTAAGGTACCGTCCGCTTCGTCGAATATAAAGGAATAATAAACATGGCAGGGAAAAAGTTCCGTAACCTAAAGTCTCATGATCGCCACGTGATTATGACGCAATCGCTTCGTTGCATTGAGGGGCTTCATCAAAAACGCTCGATTAGCCATTGTGAAGCTATGTGCATTTCTCAATGCAATCTCTCAAGGTAATCGATCCGAAATCATACCAAGGTTACAGAATGATTTGTGCAATGTCTTGTCAGTTTTGAGTTGGTGTTCCCACCATCCTTCTTCAACATCATGACGCACGCCCTAGTTCACCTATGCGAAGAGATTAACGCTTTGGGTCCTCAGATTTCTACACAATATGTTCCCTTGAAAGGTTCATGGAGTCTTAAAGAAATATGTTCATAACCGTATAGGCCGAAGGAAGCATCTCCAAGGGCCATCAAAATGAGGAGGTCATTGAGTTTTGTATTGACTTTATTCCTGACCTTAAGCCGATTGGTGTTCCCTGAATCATGCATAAGGGCGATCGATGGAAAAGGCACGCTAGGAGGGGAACAAATAATATGTATGGACGGACATTCTCTCACCAAGCACACTACACAGCTTCTACATGTAATTCCACCTTGGTGGCTCCAGATATGGATGAACACAAGAATTTGCTACGCCCAAACACCCGGAGCGGTCTCGATGAGTGGATTACATGTGACCAAACCAGGAGTTTCGCCAACTGGTTGCGACACGCACTATGCATGCCACCTCTATTGAAGATGACCTGTACTTGCTGTCCCGCTACCATCTTCGAATATAATGACTTTCAAAGGGTACGAGATAAATGGTAATACATTTTACACGATCGCCCAAGATAAGAAGAGCACCAACAAAACAGTGGTGTCCGCTGATGCGTAAACCAAGACGGAAAGGAAACATATTATGGTTATATACAGGACATATGGGAACTTGACTATCGACGTGGTTTAAAGGTCCCTTTGTTTCGTGCAAATGGGTCAATATGACACGAGGCGGGTAACGGAAGACCCGCAAGACGGAATGACAACAAGGATCTCAACAATCTTATGTATGCAGACGAACCATTCGTCTCTAGCCAATGATGTGGCACAGGTTTTCTATGTGAAGGACATGTCTACCAAGCCAAGAAAAAGAAAAGATAAGGAAGCGAATGCATCGCACGATGAGCCAAAGCGGCACATAGTTCTTTCGGGAAGAGAAACATCGTGGAGTGGATGACAAGACAGACAAGTCAAGATTATGAAAAGTTTGATGAAATTGCTCCATTCACAAGTGAATATTGACCCGAGCATCCCGTTAAATGATGAAGATTTTCCATGGTTACGCGCAAAGGACACACGCTGAAGAAAAAGTTTCACATCCAAAGATCCGGGATGTAATCGGCTTAACTATGATCACTTTCTTCTCGTGTTTCACACCCAGTGAGGGAATGTCTGTAATAGTTAGGGTAGTTATGTGTTTTGGCATTTGAAACGCCAAGAAATTTTATGTGCAAACAAATTCTTTTCATGCATTTACTGATTTTTTCCAGCTAAATGACCTCTGAAATTGAAAAGCAATTCAAATAAACTCAGAAAAGGTTGAAAGTTGGCATGGTATCATAATTTCATATAAATATCATGTGCAAGAAAGTAGAGAGGGTTACGACAAACACTGGATGCACTTCGTACAAAATGAACAATCTCTTTCAAGTATCGTGGTTTCCATTTAAAATTGAACTGTTACAAAGGCATTTCATTTTTAAATAACCTAAGCATTACTAAATTGAATATAATGATAAACACACTAATATTGAACATAAGAAAAAGAATCACTGGAAAAACTTTTTTCAAAGTTAAGTTATTCACAAACTAGTGATTCACACAAATTTCAAATAATTCAAAATTTAAACTATTCAAATTTGAAATCTACCGCACTAAGAGAAAGTTTGTAATTTTTGTACCTAAAGCAAAAATATTCACAAAGAAACTCTAAATACAACAAAAACAACTCAAAAATAAATAAAACAAAAAAATAAAGCAAAAAGCTCGCTTCATCGGGCCAAAGCGGCCAGATACGCACCAGCGACACAACCTTTCATTGGGCCAGATGCAGCCTGCCAAGGCCCAGAGAGGCCCACAAGGCGAGGAGGACAGTAGGCCCAAGAGACCTAAATAGGAGAGGAGTCGAGAGAGCTACCGATGACGGGCTTATAAACCAGCAGTGTAGCCCTCGACTAGCGAGGTGGGACTAAACTTGTCAAGATCAAGATCGGCGTTAGCAAGATTTCTTTTAGTACTGGTCGTGGCACAAACCGTACTAAAGGGGGCCTTTAGTACGGTTTGTGCCACGACCCGTACTAAAGGGGGTCGCTTCGCCGCTGGTCAAAACAGACCTTTAGTACGGTTGGTGGCACCAACCGTACTAAAGGTGCTTCTATATAACTAAACACTTCAAAATTTCGCCGCTTTCATCTCTCGCTTTTCTTCTTCCACTGCCGCCGCTTGCCGCCGCTTCGACCTCGTCTGCTGCCGCCGCTCGCTTCGCCGCCTCTGTTGCCGCCGCTTGCCGCCGCTTGCATCGCCGCTTCGCCCGTCGCCGCCGCTTCGCCCTCGTTGCTGCTGCTTGCTGCCATTGCCGCCGCCTGCCCAGACGTCTTTCGCGCTGCCATTGTTGCCGCCAAGGCTTGCTGTCAGCTGTCTCGCTGCCAAGGCCCAGAGCCTCTCGCTTAGTTGCCGTGAGCTGCCACACACACACATACATTGTAGAAATTGTTAAGATTTGTTAGAATTGTTAGATTTGTTAGAATAGTTAGAAATGTTAGAATTGTTAGATTTGTTAGAAATGTTTGAAATTGTAGAAATTTTTCTGTTTCTTAGTTATAGAAATATATAGTTATAAAAAGTTAGAATTGTTAGAAATTTTTTCTGTTTTTAGTTATAGAAATAGTTATAAAAATGTTAGTCATATATATAGAAATGTTATAATTTTTTCTGTTTTTAGTTCTAAAATATTAGAAATGTTATAGAAATGTTAGTTATATATAGCATTGTTAGAAATGTTATAGAAATGTTAGTTATATATATAGAAATGTTAGAAATTTTAGTTATCAAAATCCAATCATTAAAAAATGTTACTTTTTATGGCATATAGCTAGTATTTGTTCTCGACGATGCCCGCCCGCATCTCGCCGCCGATCCGTCTCACGACGACGCCCAGCCACCCACGTCCCGGACTGGCTCACTGGCTGGCACCGGGAGGTGCTGCTTGAGGGCGCCGCTGACGAGGAACCCGCCGGGTCCATTGCCGACCCCGATCTCGCTTGGTGGCGTCACAGGCCGCCATTTCAAGCGGAGGGATTCGCCCCGGGGGTGGTACGTCATTGTCGTGAAGGAGGACGAGCACGCCCATCGCTACATGGTTGCGTTAGAGGGGCAGGTTCTCCAATACGTGGCAAGATCTTCGTGGATCTCACTTCAGCTATGATCCTGTGAGGGTTCCTTCTCTTTGGGTGTCCACTGCCCGCGCCGGAGGAACCGCGAGTGTCCTAGATTCTTCTGTAGTATTCGATCTTTATTAGCTAATAGCCAGTGATGTACTTTTCTATATTATATATTATTCGAGACGATGTATTCGAGATTATATCTATTATTCTGGACGATGTATTCGAGATTATATCTATTATTCTGGACGA
The DNA here is from genome assembly GCA_021437245.1 of Aegilops speltoides. Classification (NCBI taxonomy): domain Eukaryota; kingdom Viridiplantae; phylum Streptophyta; class Magnoliopsida; order Poales; family Poaceae; genus Aegilops; species Aegilops speltoides. Next base: position 12,141 of record JAHHZJ010000271.1, on the reverse strand, counting down.
TGTATTCGAGATTATATCTATTATTCGAGATTTGAATACTAAATTGTTTTATTTTTCTTTTGGATTAGTTAAACAAAAGCTATGGCGCATAATACCGAGAGAGGGAGAACAGACTATGTTTGATATGATACGCGGGCGATGATAATCAAAATGAAGAAGATTATGACGGTTCAATTTCTAAACAACACCGAGAGGGTGATATGATATTCGATCACGACGAAGTCATGAATGATTATGACGATGACGAAGAACATGATCCTGAAACAACAAACACCGACGAGGTATATATATATTTATATAAGGTGCATCCGTGATCATCACAGTTTTAAATGACTTGAAGATATATTAACGAATCGATCTTTGTTCTTTCAGCCATCCGGATCGAGCAAATCTTCAAAAAATGATTTAAACGAGGCCCAACAAAAAGTTGAAGCCGGGCGAAAGTACAATATCAAGGCATGCGACCCTACCGCAAACCAATAGCGCCTAAGAAGATTAAGTAACAAGTTCGTTTCACCAAGGAGTTCTTGTGAAGGACCAACTCCCGATCAAACTTCAAGAATGGAGGGCGCCAAAGAAAGCCACGCCCAGATGTTACTTATGTCGACAAGAATCAAAAAGATCTGCTTTGGGATACTCTCATGGAACATTTCACCCTACCAGATCATTTCACGTATGTATGCGTAAAGTCAAAGAGGCTGCTCTTAAGATGATGGCGAATGCATTCAAGAACTACAAGAATGGTGAATGGAACAAGTACGTCAATGAGGAAGGAAGACTCCAGATTCAAGGGAACACCGAGAACCAACGTGATCATTGGGCCGATTTCGTGAAATTCAAGGATTCGGAATTAGCTAAGGAACGGTCGAGAATAAACAAGAAGAATGCCAAAAGAAGGATAAGTTCCATAAGTCAGGGCCGTGGCTGCGCGTGGCAATGCCTAAGTGGGATAAGTCCGAGAAAGAGATGGAGGATGCAGTGTCACTCCGTTACTAAGAGCTGGCCCGCTGTGGTCGGGACTTGGTTCTATGCGCATGGGGGAGTTGGACCGGGAGACAGAAAAGTTTCGACGAGGGCAAGTCTGACGGAGCCGACGATGCGATACTTGTTGCAATAGAAGAGGCACGAACGGGGTGTTCCAGCCCAACAGAGAGAACGACGAGCTTACGCTGCGTCTCTGGACTGGGAAATCTCAACACCCGGAAGAACACGAGGCAAGGGCGCTTATTCCGTGGTATGAGGGGTTTTCGATCGAACACCGACTACGTAACCCATGCGAGAAAGAAAATTGCGGAGGAGAAGAAGAGGAAGATGGAGGAGGAGCAGAGGAAGGGACTATGAATGCCTTCAAGGCCTAGAAGCAAGTCAAGCGGAATTGGCAAAATTCCAGCGGCAGCAGGAGCAGATCGACTCACTTACCCATCAAAGGGGTCTCAACAGCAAGCAGCAGCTAGCGGATGATCCAGATTGATAGCACCGCCCATCCATGCCGAGAAGCAGCGTGGTTCCGCCCCGACGACCCAATGTTGGTAGATACCCGTGGATGACATCACGGAGAACACTAACTCGCGAGCTACACTACAAAATGAAGAACATATCCATGAAGGTGGCGGACGGCTCGCTTTCACAAATCCCCGAGGCAACCTTCCATGGCAACCCGATTACAGCGGGCTATGCTCGTGTCGTGGTTGATGATGTGCTGGACCCATATTCGGGCTACAGCTTGACATTGCTGGAGGTGACGGCGAGCTTTCTGAGAGGCCAAACATCGATCATCCTATGGAAAAAGGATTGCATCATCTTCCAAGGCCACCCACACCGCCACCGAGTCCTCGCTGAAGTCCGCCACCTAGTCAGCAGACTCCCGCTTCTCCAAGTCCGCAAAGTGTCAGACAATCCTCCTCCTCCAAGTTCGGAAGTGTCAGACAATCCTCCAAGTCCCAAGACAGCCGACGCCCACCTCCTCCAAGTCCGCACAACCTCAGCCACCTCCTCCTCATCCAACTCAGTCCCGCTACCATCTCCGCCTCAAGAATCGCAAAGACACCCCTGCAGCTCAAAAGCGAGTCAGACGAGTCGAGGTAGTACAGCTGGAAGTACAAAGCGGAGGCAAGCGTATAAATATGGTCCAAGCTCAAGCCTCTTCCGCAGAGGTCTTATGACAAGTCCGAGGAGGAAATCACAGCCATATCAAGGCCGAGGTGGAAGCCCATTTTGCACCAAACCGCCACCGCCGCCAAGGGAGAAAGTGCCGAGGAAACGATTGACCACTTCATTCAGATGGTTCAACCACCAGCTTCCAAGCCTGTTGACACGCACTATGAGCGCCACATCGGAAGTTAAATAGAGCACGCCTACAAAGGGAGGCGAGCACGCCTACATCGATCGAGCAAACAAGAAGCAGCTGCCAAAAATGCGGAAAACCATTCCCCACCTGGGAGAACAGGGCGCAATCGATCCCTCGCTTGTTGTGCCAACAACAGTGATAAAGACGCTACCTCAATATTATTGTGGGCAAACAGTGCATGTTCCCGAGGTGGGCAATGTGGTAATAACGAGGAGCATATAATGCAGGCTGAAGTTCTCAACATCACTGTTGGACAACTCCTCGAGATCGAGCCCATGCCTTTGCTTAGAGAGGATGAAGTAAACGGCAATATGTCCGGCCAACCTTTGGTCGCTGCACAAGGTCAAGAACCTCCCAACGAGAATGTATGAATTGCATCAATGGTACATGAACATGACCAAGATTTCAGATCGAGTGTCCCTCATGGTGAATGTCAAGGAGGACCATTACTACCATGAGAAAGCTGGGTCCGCTGAGTATTTAGAACTGTTTCAGTTATACAATAAGGAAGCACTCGACAAATCTATCGTCAGTTGCTATTGTCTCAGAAGTGATTTCTTTCTATAATTTAAGTCTCAAGCTAGCTGTAGTGATCCTTTGAGATCAATCATTACCTGTAATTATCCTCACTATATATATTCTTTTCGTGGTATTATGCAGGATGAAGATATAAGAAATGAGAAAAGGTGGACGCTATGGCATTGGGTTCATTGACCCAAACACCGTTAATGAATTCACATGGAAGATAAATAAACATCATGCAAAGGAAGTAGAGGACAGCATGCTAGAGTTCTTGAAGCGCCTCAAATACAATGAAGATATACTACTTCCTTACCACTTTGGGTGAGTCACACTGCCTTGTACTACAAGTTCTCTGTTTTTGCCTACTAGCTATAGCTACATGTTTTTGCTAACATATGCCCGCTTAATTAAGACATGTAAACGTGTGCTATGCAGATTTCACTGGTCTTGTGTATAATTAAAGTTGACGCCGAACAGTTGAAGTATCGACTCACAAACTGACTTTAACATCTTGTATGGGATAGTCAACAGGTAATTTCAATCATTATTAACTATATATCTCGCCTATTTAGTTCGTCATTTCATGATATGAACTATTTAATAACCCTTTATTCATTTTCTTTGTCGGCGGCAGGGCTTAGGCAAGATTCATCAACACACGCCCGTAATGGAAACAAAAGCTTGAAAGTTTTTGACCCAAGGTAAGTAATTATAGTATTAGCTAGCTAGCTAGCTAGCTAGCTGCCATCTCTTTAATTATCATGCTTGATTAATTTTTATCTGATCAAATTCCATTCTCGTAAAGGCCCCAAGCAAAGCGCAGGGTATCGATCTGTGTGCATTCTGCTTTATAGAATATTCGCATGATGGCGTCCAAAGGAGCAGATCTCAAAGACAGCAATGGGTACGCTTGTCGTAACACTATTCACAATTTTACACCATTATCGATATCTAGCTAGTCACACAACTAATACACATGCATATTGATCTCCTTCTTAACAGTTCAAAGAGGTGCGGAGAAGCTCATAGAAACGGAGCGCGAGAAGCACTTCAAGAGGAAATAGCGGATTTTTGCTCGACGAGGTCATAAACCGAATGGAGAATTCTATTACCCGCCACCCCCAATGAAAACCACTTTCAATTGTCATCGTGTTCAAGGCACCAATTAGACTGGCTCAAGGCAACATTCATATGTATGAGAAATTGTATATATCTGTACATGTGTGTATGTGTGAATTAATTAATATGGTGGTTTAATTTGTGAGACATTGATGTGATATATATATATGCATGATTGGTTCTACTAGAAATTTTATATATATGCATAACGTACAATGTGTAGTATCGTAAAAATACCAGCAAACTAAAAAGAACTAAAATGGAAACACAAAATTAAATGAAAAGAAATCATAAAACCAAAACCCTCCAAATTTATAGTACCGGTTGGTGTTACCAACCGTACTAAAGGGCTCCAGTGCCCCGAGCTGGCTAGTGCCACGTGGTTGCCTTTTTAGCACCGGTTCGTATGAACCGGTGCTAAAGGGGGGGCCTTTAGTGACCATAAATTAGTGCCGGTTATGTAACCGCACTATAGGTCCTCACGAACCGCAAGCAATGCCCTGCTCGCACTAGTGGTAATACATGTGAATACATAGACCACAACATGTCCCTAGTGAGCCTCTAGTTGACTAGCTCGTTGATCAATAGATGGTTATGGCTTGGTCGACCATGGACATAGGATGTCATTGATAATGGATCGCATCATTAGGAGAATGATGTGATGAACAAGACCCAATCCTAAGCATAGCACAAGATCGTATAGTTCGCTTTGCTAAAGAGCTTTTCTAATGTCAAGTATCATTTCCTTAGACCAAGAGATTGTGCAACTCCCGGATACCGTAGGAATGCTTTGAGTGTACCAAATGTCACAACGTGAATCGGGTGGCTATAAAGGTGCACTACAGTATCTCCGAAGTGTCTGCTAGTTGGCACGAATCAAGACTGGATTTGTCACTCCGTATGACGGAGAGGTATCTCTGGCCCACTCAAGAATGCATCATCATAATGAGCTCAATGTGACTAAGTAGTTAGTCACGGATCATGCATTACGGAATGAGTAAACCGACTTTGCGGAACGAGATTGAACGAGGTATTGGGATACCGACGATCGAATCTCGGGCAAGTAACATACCGATTGACAAATGGAATTGTATACGGGATTGATTGAATCACCGACATCGTGGTTCATCCGATGAGATCATCGTGGAACATGTGGGAGTCAACATGGGTATCCAGATGCCGCTATTGGGTATTGGCCGGAGAACGTCTCAGTCATGTCTGCATGGTTCCCGAACCCGTAGGGTCTACACACTTAAGGTTCGGTGACACTAGAGTTGTTATGGGAAATTGTATGTGGTTATCGAAGGTTGTTCAGAGTCCTGGATGAGATCCCAGACGTCACGAGGAGTTCCGAAATTGTCCGTAGGTGAAGATTTATATATGGGAAGTCCAGTTTCAGTCGCCGGAATGGTTTCGGGGGTTATGGGTATTGTACCGGGACCACCGAAAGGTGTCCGGGGGTCCACCGGGTGGGGCCACCTGCCCCGGGGGACTTAATGGGCTGAATATGGGAGGGAACCAGCCCCTAGTGGGCTGGTGCGCCCCTCTCCAAGGGCCCAAGGCACCTAGGGTTGGAAACCCTAGGGGAGGGGGGCGCCTCCACCTTGCTTGGGGGGCAAGCCTCCCTCCAGTCCGCCGCCTCTAGATGGGATCTAGAGGGGTCGGCCCCCTCTCCCCTTCACCCTATAAATAGAGGGGGGTGGGAGGGCTGCATTACCCCTTCCCTGGCGCAGCCCCTCCCTCCTCCAACTCTTCCTCCTCCTCCGTAGTGCTTGGCGAAGCCCTGCAGGAATACCACAAGCTCCACCACCATGCCTTCATGCTGCCGGAGTTCTCCCTCAACTTCTCCTCTCCCCTTGCTGGATCAAGGAGGAGACGTCCCCGGGCTGTCCGTGTGTTGAACGCGGAGGCGCCGTTATTCGGCGCTTAGATCGGAATCCACCGCGATCTGAATCGCTACGAGTACGACTCAGTCATTCGCGTTCTTGTAACGCTTCCGTTTCGCGATCTTCAAGGGTATGAAGATGCACTCCCTTCTCTCTTATTGCTAGTCTCTCCATAGATTGATCTTGGTGATGCGTAGAAAATTTTGAATTTCTGCTGTGTTCCCCAACAGCCCCAAACCTCTTTCTTTATGCTTACATCTCTCTCTCTCTCTCTCTCTCTCTCTCTCTCCCTCTCGACATCCCCCGAGCCCCGACTACACCGAGCCCCGCTCATCTTCTCTGTCACACCCATGGATAGTACACCATCGAGGAGGAAAATCCACGGTTATGGGCGACTTGGAAATTTATAATATCCGGTTGTAGAGAACTTGACACTAAATTTAAATAAAATACACCAACCGCGTGTGTAACCCTGATCGTATCTTTTCGATGAAGTTTGGAAACAAAAACGGTGGGGTTATGATTGATGCGTAAGTAGTTTAGGATCACTTCTTGATCATGCTAATTGGCAACCGATATGCGTAGTTACTCATCTTATTCTTGTACTCATAAGTTAACCACTTAAAATGCTTAGTGCTTTCTGCAACCTCACCACTTACCCATACCTCACATATAAGCTTTGTTAGTTTTGATACCGTGGGCAAAGAGATTGCCGAGTCCCCGTGGCTCACAAATTACTATAAATACAGCTGCAGGTACCTCTGAGACAGACACAGGTAATGGTACAGAGCTCCAGTTGGAGTATGATGAGGATCTTCGTCGGATGTATGTCTCGTTTTAGGAAGATCAGTAATCGCTCTTAGTCGGATCGATCCGGATTTGTAGCATGGGTGGTTATGTCTTTTCTCGTTTGATTTCGTCCGTAGTCGGACCCTGCTCTTCTCTTTGGATGAACTTATGAATGATTGAATATTATGCTTCTAGACATGTGTGCAGTGTAAGCCTTTACTTAGTATTCTCTCCTGTTCATTACATGGTTTGTGCAAAGATATAACCATCCTTACGGCAGACCTAATATGCGGTTATGCCCCTAAGTCGTGCCTCGACACGTGTGGGATATAATCACGTATTGGGTGTTACAGACATGTAAAAACTAAGCATATTTGCCTCGTTTTGGTTGTGATCGGGGATGCGATCCGGCGCAGGTGTGATCCCGTGCCTTGTGTGGACCAGCATAGATTTGAATTTGAATTTGCCGGCGGACAGAATGTAGCTACGGTTGGATGGTGTCCTCCGCATGCGCTCACAAGACTGGTCCTCTCTCCGCGGACGGATGCAGGAGAAAATTTGCAGGTTGCCATTGGAGATGCCAAACACGCCTCTCCAACACACGTGCATAATCGATGAATATCGATGCAACATTGCTAATCAAACTCATAAAGCTCATATATTCACCTTCCCAATGGTATGGATTGGTACATGGATCAATATATGCTAGCTCTCTGTTCATGAATGCATATTTGTTGGGTCCTTACTAATTACTCCACGATGCGGCCGACGTAGGGGTGTTGGTGCTTGGGATAGGTGCAGCCGAGCCCGAACGGCAGACCCGCCGAACCTGGCCCAGTTCTTGCTGCACTCCTTGATGGCGAGGTCGCCCAGCACCCTCCTCCCCGCTGGTGTCACGAAGGTCACCTCCCTGTTCTCGAACACGAGTTTGCACGGCGAGACCCCGGCCGCTGGACGTCCCACACGGCCACCCCGCTCATGCTGTTCCCGGCATAACTCCACCGGCACGTCACCCTGGGCTGCCTGTAGACCCAATTCAGCGTGCTCTCGCCGTTGGGGAGAGACCACACGGTGTGGTCGTCGCAGTCGAAGAACATGTCGTACTCGTCGTTGCCCATGCGGTTCTCAATGTCGCACTCGTATATTGGCCGCCTCGGCGGCTGTCGCCACTGCTGCTTCCGGCTTTGGGCTTGGTTCGGTCAGCGTGTGTGGTGGCGGGCGTCGTTGGGCGGCGGCTGGGAGAGGGGACAGGACGACGGTGGTGGCGATCAAGGTGGCGACGACTATGGAGGGCGCCAGCCGACGGTGATCCGAGGCTTTGTCCATGCCGTGGTTATTTGGTTGTTTGTGTGGCGTTTGGCCTCGCATGCAGTGCAACGCACATCAATCTGTCTATTTATTGGTCGTGTTGTGTCGTGCGTTCTCCGGTTCAATTGCATGGAGGTTACTAATTTGCAAAACGCACTCCGGTTCATTACATGCGTTTGGGCCGGCAATGCATTTACCGATCTCTCCGTTTCAGACACATGGGTAAGTGCTATGAATCTCCTTGCAGAAACATCCATTTTACCACGTACGCGCTGCTTCATGCAACGATTTCTCGGAGTGACCAGCCCTAGTCAAGCTATTTTATACTACTACAGGAGTATAACAGACTGGGTGTGGACGCATCTTTCGAGAATAATAAGAAACCAACCACACACATAGTATTCGTAGATCATCTGCGATCTGCATACATAGGGCTACACGCCGCTAGAGTTTGGTAGATTACCAACTGAATCTGCACTGCTTCCCCACCCCGCGAGGACTGGTTTTGTAGCAACACATTTTGCAGCCATCATCGAACATATAAATTACGCTAGACAACCCGCCGTTCTGAGGCATCCGCGCGCGCCACGCTCGCTGGGCCGTTCGATTCTTTTCCTGTACCTCCGTTTTTGGCCGCTGACGTGAGGTCAACCGTTCGTTCTTTTGTACATTCACGTTTGGTTTGGAAGTGGCTGTCGGATAGGCCTCGTGAGCCATGGGTCCAGTAATCAGTTGCTTTTTATCTACTATCTCTACTATTAAAGCAGAATCGAACGTCGTGATGGTTCCACCTCTCGCTGCTTCACCCTCCTCGCGCCAACCTCGGATCTCAAACGAAACTACGCACGATCTATAAACCAGAAAAATCTAGCTGAACCAACTCCACCCGCACGCGCTACGATCACTTACCACTTCTCGCGGAAACGACTCCCTGCCCCACCACGATCTCTCTCTCTTTTGGATCCTCCCCACGTTCTCTCTAGCGCCATGCCTCGCAAGTCATGATTGCTGTAGCCCCGTCCACCGCTGTTACCATCGGATTGCGAGATACTCGCCTCTGGGCTCTGGCCAAGTCGCATCATCGTCCGCCCGCGGGGTTCATCTGGGGCAACATCCCGGAGGGGCAGCCGAAGAAGATGGGCATCATCCTCATCTGGGGCAACATCCCGGTGCGGCGTGCGATCTCCTCTCCCCCTCACGAGGGACATCGTCGCCATCCGCTTCTCCACTTTCTACCCGGCCATCGACGTCTTCGGCCTGCCATTCTTTGATTGCTTCCTCCACAAGATCGATCTGATGCCGCACGCCGCACACCCGTCGCCAGGGCTGAACCCGCACCATGACGGGACTCGCACCAGTGGGTCATCTACGACGTCAGGTCCACGGTGGCATCCACACCCGCTCCGGCACCGACTGCGTGGTAGGCATCCACCCAACTCTCGCGCCGTCGTCAGTCATCGACTCGCCGGTGACGGTGCGGATCATGTGCACCTATAGGACGGCTTGCAGTTGCAGTGCCCCATGTGCATGCAGGATTTCCAGCCTCCGACACACATCATGCCAGCGGTAACAAGGGTTTTGGCCCTTGGCGTGGACGACTGGAAGCCGCATGGGATGGAGGAACAGGACGCCGGGTAGGAGTACGGGCGGCAGTGTCACAATCACAGGTTCATGGCAGGCCGAGATGAGCGATACTAGCGGAAATCACCTGTCGACCTTCCAGCATTTTGTCCTCGTAGGTGTTTTCTCTCTCTTTGTTTCCTTGTGTGACAAATCCCAGGAGGCTTACTTTCTGAACTGACATCTCTAATCTATCGATACTACTAATAAAACACTCCTAAGTACTATTCAGTGGATGAACATCCAGCGAGTTTGTTTGTATTCTTTAGCTTGATCTTTGGGATTATATTAAGTTGTTCTTCTGCTTTTGTAATTTCTTCTTTCAGCAGCTTTTTATTTCGGGTGGTGCTCTCTGCTTCACCTCTAACTGTTCTAGCCGGGAGGCCACTCACCATGCCAAAAGGACTTGGACGTGTTTGCTCACTTCAGTTATCTGCTCGCTGCCGTTCTTGCAATCAGCAGAAAATGCGTACTGACTTGACACTTTGTTCACAATTAATGGCAGGTAAAGCATGAGGATGGTGTAAACATTCCGGGAGGTCAACAACAACGGTGGGTATTCTGTATTTACCAGAGATGCAAAACTGCTGCCGCAAGCAGGCAGCACACACTGAAAATTAAAACAGTGCCATGCTCAATGTAAACAATACAGTTATGCAGAGTTCTAATTTTAGTTTTTTCTTCTGTTCATATATATATATACCTATCTACAGACTGAAGCAGCCCGCACAATAATCTCTCCGTGAAAAGATTTTGAGCAAATGCAAAAACAATCAAGAAGACTGAAATACATCCAATGGTATCATCCGACGTCAAGTTTACTGAACATTTGACATAGAAAGGCATAATGAATGTCTCTATGCATATATCTTATGTCTATATGCACGTATTAATTTGTTACTAATGTTTATTAGAAGCTTGGTCTAAAATTTTCGGCATCCACATCCACTACCATTTTCTGATCCAATAGCACAGAATTTCCCTAACGTTCATGCAGTTGGATATGGGGTAGCGATCGAGAATGAGTGCACATGGGAGAAGATCGCCAAGTACTTTGTATACATCCACTGCAGGTGACTTGAATTTGGTGGTCCAATACTTCATAGCCAATGCTCCAATCTTTTTTATATCCAGCAAAAACTGATTCCCGACATTCTAACACAAGCAACAGCCAACCTTCAGGCTTCAGCTAAGCAACACGACGGAGGGTGGTGACAGGGGAGTAGGGCCAGCACCGGGAGCAAGCCTGTAAGGCTTGTGGAAGATACCAACGGTAGGTGAGGACTTGTACAGTCAGCGCGGGCAATAGGTGGCCGCAGCGTCGGGTTCCCCATCGGGATGCTCTGCATGCGGGGTAGCAAGCGGAGCAGGCATTTCACGCAATTTACAATGGTAACGATCACCACTCGATGCTGAGGAGATATAACTGAATAAAATATTATTTGATATTTCTTTGTAATACAAGTTGTCTATTATTCCAATGCTCGGGTGGCATCCTCTGTCCCCAGGATATCTGATATATGCATGCTATTACTTGTTTTGGACAAATATCATCGTATTCCATTGGTTCTCGCACGGGAGAAATGTTGTTGCCACGGCCTTCCTGTTCCTCTCGCTCAGCAGCACCTCCCTCTGCTCACTCAGCTCTCGAGGAAGAAGAAGACTAGAGGAAGAAGAAAGACGCAAGTACACAAGTGTTTTTGCCGGAGCACGAACTCCGCCCGCTGCACTTACGGCGTCCTTGTGTATTTCCTTACCTGAGCACAAACTCAGCCACTCGGCTACATGGCTCACAACCCAGACCAGCGCTCTACATCAACATCAGGCCGGGGTTTTTATACCCAGGTGCACACACTCACACGGCCACCACATCGGCCACTAACCCACGCACTAATCTAGCTAACTACCCGCATGCACCTTGTACTTGGCCGGCACACACGCTAGCTTATCCATCTAATGCATGCATGCACTCAACAGCCCACGACCTTGGCACCGCGCACCACGGCTGCCTAACTGCTCGGCCGAAGCTGCTGCTTGTTGCCAGCTTCGCGCGGACGACTCAGCTATCACCAAGCCGTTGTGTGGCTTACTCCTAACAAGAAACCCTTGAAGTTTCTTCTTTTCACAACTTTTTTCTTTTCTTATTAGAGAAAAGTATACTTTTCGTCCTTCAAGTTTTGGCAGAGTCTAAATTTGGTCCTTGAATTTCAAAACCACACAACTTGCACCCTGAACTATTCAAACCGGGCAAATTTCGTCCCTCATCCCAGCCAAAGCGGTATTCGTGTTAAGTCAACATGGTTTTGACCAAGTGTAGTCCAGTTGGCAATTTCTCTCTCTCTCTCCTACTCAGATCATCTTCTCCCATGTTAAGGCTAGCATTTCGTCGATCAGTTGGTGTGCGCTGCTCGTTCGTGCTGCCGCCTGCGCTCCTGGGCCACTAGCTGCTTTGCAACCGCATCCTGCTACCCCGTTTGCTCCTAGGCCTCTGCTATCACCGTCGGTTCCTGCCAAAGGACGCCCAGATGAACCGAGCATCGCCAAGTGAGT